>PISX010008040.1:0-84847 GCA_004024625.1 Mellivora capensis | reverse complement strand
CCTCCACGCTGTTTTCCAGAGCGGTTGCACCAGCTTGCATTCCCACCAACAGTGTAGGAGGGTTCCCCTTTCTCCACATCCTCGCCAGCATCTGTCATTTCCTGACTTGTTAATTTTAGCCATTCTGACTGGTGTGAGGTGATATCTCATTGTGGTTTTAATTTGTATTTCCCTGATGCCGAGTGATGTGGAGCACTTTAGAGATCTTATTCTTATTTATAGCTACAGAGTACTCCATTGTCTGTCCATAGTTATTAACCACTCTCCTATGTATGACTGTATGTTTTCCAATATATACAATTACAAACAATGCTGCAGTGAATATTCTTTTGCAGTTAAATTTTCTTGCATCTTCAGGTTAAACTCCTAGAAACAGGATTGTTTGATTAAAAGATAAGTGATGTAGTTTTTGTCGGTCCCTTAAAGTTTGCATCAATGTATGTTGCCACCTGCAGTAAATGAGAGTGCCTGTTTTTCCATGACTTCACCAACTGAGCATGTTGTTAATATTTGAATATTTGCCAGTGGAAAGTGGAGAAATGATATTTTGATATAGTTTTAATGTTCTCTTATTTGAGTGATGTTGAATATATTTTAAGGGCTGAGTTTGTGTGTTTTCAAAATTTGTTCTTGTCTCTTATTTATAATTTTTCTGGTATATTTAACAGCCCCTAAGGTAGTTACCAGGTTATCAACTGTGTAACCACAACTGAAAATTCCCGCTCTGTTCTTATAACACTTTTCCACTTTGGCCACATTTATACTCCTTTCCCAAAATATGTGTGTGTGTGTGTACACACAAACATGCATGCCCTAGAATCAAGGATAATGTAGGAACTGGTGGTTTCGGTTCCTGGTTCCAGTTGTTCCTAAAGCCCATATATTTTCCCTGCTCTTTCTATTTTTTGTTCAACAATTTCTGCATTGGTGCAAATAAATCCGCTTGCCTTTCACTTAAGTTCATTGGATTTCAATTGCTACCAGAATAGCCTAGAAAACCATTTGGTTCTTTTTTACCATAATTTTTCATGTTCTTTAGAGGAGTATTCATCTCTTGGTCAGTTTTGTTGTTTTTTTCTTTTTCTATTTTTTAAGATTTTTATCATTAGAGCATAGTGAGGGGCTGAGAGGGAGGGAGAAGTAGATTCCCTACTGAGTGGGGTACCCGATGTGGAACTTGACAAGGCTCAGTTCCAGGACCCTGGGATCATGACCTGAGGTAAAGGCAGACCCTTAAGTGCCTAAGCCACCCAGGCTTAGTGAAATAGCGGTCTATTTCACTTCTGGTAGTATCTTTGTGTCCATTTAAAAAAGTTAATTGCAAAATGTAACTGTACTTTACTGGTCATTTCTCACATTTTCTTTTGCTGGGCCTTTTTAATACTGTCTAAGCTTTCCATTCCCCTTTGTCTGCGACTGTCCTCACTTTAGTTCTTGTGCTGGTTGTTGTAAAGAAAGCCATACATTTTAGGGTGCCAGTGTATTTTTTCTGGTGCTCTCTCAGATCTGCCACTGCTGGGCTGTCTGTGCTCACTTCTGTGTAGGCTCAGGCGCTTTTGGCAGTACTTATCTATGTTTCGGTGTCTGCAGATTATACTTTTCCTATGTTTCATTGGGAGAGGCCACAAGGTTTCCTTTCTCCCTATATTCTTGTTTTTGTACAATTTCCAAGAAGAGAAAGGGAAAGATGCTGGTTTTTAGCTATTTCTAGGTAAATTTATCCTTAGTCTGTTATTTTCAACTGGAAACCAGATTTTGGTCATTTTAACCCTTTCCGAGATACCCATCTTTTTCATTTTTACTTTTTTTTTAAGTAATCTCTACACACAACTTGGGCCTCGAACTACAGCCCCAAGATAAAGAGTTGCATGCTTTTGCAGCCAGACACCCCTTATCTGCCTTTAATAGAGAAGAGTAATGTATTCATATAACTAATGTGTTTGATAACAGTCATCTTCTTAGTTTTTCTTAAATGCTTGATTGCTGCTTTTTTCAGTGTCTTGGTGTAAACTATTTTCTTTGCTTTTGTCTTCCTAAAATGTATTTTGTTTTTGATTCTTGTAGTGGATATTTTAAGTTTTCAAAGCATTCTTTAACTTGTGTTCTTTGTTAGTATTAACCATTCTGAGATTTAACATTTTTAGCCCTTTTAAGAAAATACTCCAATTCTTAGAATTCTTGGGGTTTTTTGTACTGTTTTATGAACACATTTACAGCATTAAAAGTTATCTCTATTTTTTATGTACTACCTGACCCTGAAGGTCATGATTTTTTAAAATAATGAAATCAAGGGACGCCTGGGTGGCTCAGTTGGTTAAGCGTCTGCCTTCGGCTCAGGTCATGATCCCAGCGTCCTGGGATCGAGTCCCACATCAGGCTCCTTGCTCGGCTGGGAGCCTGCTTCTCCCTCTGCCTCTGCCTGCCACTCTGTCTGCCTGTGCTCGCTTTCTCTCTCCCTCTCTCTCTGACAAATAAATAAATTAAAAAATAAATAAATAAAATAATGAAATCAGCTTTATTATTTTGGCCTGACTATATAAATGCTATTTGCTCATCAAAAATTCAAACAATTTATAAAAGTATGAGGACTACCGTTAATATTTAGGTGGTCAAATTTTCATACATTCATAATAACCCAGATAAACTCAGGGCTAGTTTAGATGTTAAGCTATAATTGACCCAAATATCTGACGAAAAGCAGTATCAACAATAGAGGAATACCTAACATATAATAAGACTGCCGGTAGACAGTTACAGGGTTTACAGCAACTTAGCAAAGTCAGGGCTTTGGATTGGCTTCTCTTGATTTTCTTGGCTTTCCTCTCTTAGTCACAAGATGGCTCTCACAGTTCCAGCCATGGCTTACTCAGATAACTATGTTCAAAAGCAAGAAGCAAGGAAATAAGCTACTTTTCCTTGTGTCTCTCTTTTTAAGGAAAAATGAAATATTTCCTAGGAAACCCTAGCATATACTTACTTTCCATTTGTCAGGTTATGTGGTTATTCCTCAGCTGCAAGTGAGATTGGGAAAGAGTGCTTCTGGCATGTTCTGCTTCCAAAGCATCTCAATGCTTTGAAAACGGGTAGACTTTGATAGCAAGAAAGAATGGTAGGGAATGAGTGTTAGACAATCTACAGTGTTTGTCGCATGTGCAGTAGTATACAATGGTGCCTAAAATTGTGTTTATTTTGGCGTGGATATTTTTCAAAAGTGAATTCTTTTTTTTCTTACCATATCCAAACCCCATATATCCATTATTACAAATCTATTAGCTCACATTTCACTGTGTTTATAAATCTGCCCAAGTATAGAATGGAGGTTCGGTCATTGTTTTATAAAATGGGCTCATGTTATATACATTAATCTGAATCTTCCTTTTCTTGCTTACTATGTAGTACAAATCCTCTAAAGTTGATGGATATAGGTCTAATTTCAGTCAATCTTTTTTTTTTTTTTTGAGAGCGAGAATATGCTGGGGAGGGGGAGGGGCGGGGGGGAGAGAGAGAATCCTAAACAGGCTCCACACCCATTGCGAAGCCCCAACTTCATGCGGGGCTTGATCTCATGACCTGAGCCAAGGCACTAGAGCCAACACTAGAGTGAAAAAGTTCTGCCCGCATGGAGTTGACAGTTTATTGAGGAAGACAGGCAATAAACAAGTAATGAATGCAATCATAAATATTGTACGCATACAATGAAACAGTCAGTGACGCTAGATGACTGCTAAGTGCTATAGAGGGAAATAAAGTAGGATAAGCAGGCAGAGCATTATGGCAAAGGGGTTCTCTCTTAGGGAGATGAGGACAAATTTCTGAGCAATTGGTTTTTGGGTAAAGACTTGACTTAAGTGAAGGACAAGCCATAGGTAGTATCTAAGGAGGGACTATTTCAGGCAGACAAGACTGTGTTTTTATTAGAAGATCACTAGCTGGAATATGTAGCTGGGGTGGAGTGATAGGGGGAGAAAAGAAAGAAATGATGGCAGAAGGGGTGGTCTAGGGCTAGATTACAAAAGGCCTTGTCAGCCATAGTAAAAAATTTGGTAAGGTGCTGAAGCTTTTAATTCCTGATCATCTGATGACTATAGAATCTTAATGTCATTGCTACTTCATTTTTCTCTGTATAGTAATGTTTTGAAAATATTTTCCTATGTGTATTTGGATTTACTCTCCTGTCTCTTGCTTTTTACTCTTCTGCATGTTTATATCCTGAGTCCATGTTTCTGTCAAGTTGTTCTTTACTATTGTTTTCTAAGAGTTACTTGTTTCTCATTATAAATACTTATACAAGTATATCACGTAATGGCCTAAGTTGTTTTTTCTCATTCACAAATTAAATTTTCTTAAAGTCAAACCTATCTACGTATGCTGTTAGTGCTTATAGATTTATGACCATTTTATTCCGCATGAATTGTTACCGTCTGTATAATACCTCTTTATTCTGCTATGGCTTTTAATATTATATTGCTCACTGGCTGATATTAGCAGAAAGAAAGGTTTCACCATTTATCAGCTTGTGGCCTTGGGCAAATTTTTCAATCTCTCTGTACTTCTATTCCTCATCTGTAAACTAGGGATTATAACAGCATCTAACTCATGGGATTATGAGAATTAAAGGAGTCAATACTACTTTTTTTTTTTTTTAAAGATTTTTATTTATTTATTTATTTGACAGACAGAGATCACAAGTAAGCAAGAGACGCAGGCAGGGAGAGAGAGGAGGAAGCAGGCTCTCCACAGAGCAGAGACCCCAATGTGGGGCTCGATCCCAGGACCCTGGGATCATGACCTGAGCCGAAAGCAGAGGCCTTAACCCACTGAGCCACCCAGGCGCCCAGGAGTCAATACTTCTAATGTGCTTAGAACAGTGCCTGGCACCTAGGTATTATGTAAGTCTCTGTTACCTAGCCATGATATCCTTCACTTGCTGAGTGAAGACAATATTCCCAGATAGGGAAATATTCAGAGACTATACCAGCCACCTACGCCATCTTAGCAAAATACTCAAGAAAGAACTCAAACTTGATTTAGAAAGAAGCCAAACTGATTTTACCTTGTACTGTTAGAGATGGAAAGAAAAAATCCAGTACTGATGTTTTTTAGGGGGAGTGAGCAGGGAAGAAGGGAAATGATTCTCTTTCTCTTTTTTCTTTCAGTCTAGAAGGCTGTATGATTTTATCTTTGAAATAGAGAGTTTTATAAAGCTAATCAGGTATGTCTATTTTCTCAATCCCAAATGGGATTCTAACCTCTTCAGTCTGTAGACTTATACTTTCTTTTGTTAATTTGTTTCATTATTACCTTTCCTCCCTCTGTATTTTGTGAACTTCTGCTGGCACCTCTGTGATTTTTTTTATGAGAGGTGCCTTTGGATCTCTCCAGGTCAGCTGTCATCTTTTCTCTCAAGTCACATTCTTTTTGCATGCCTGCTGACTGTTTTGAGATAGGCCTCCTCACTTAACCTTTAATTAACTGAAGATCTAAATAGTTCACTTCCTGTATTGATTTATCTACTGAATTTAAAATTTTTAATCCATGGTTTGTGATTTGTGATCAGATTTCCTTAAACACGTTGACTTTGTACATTTCCAGGTGTTTTGCATGCTCCTCACTCTGGCTGCTAGGTTAGGGGCTCTGCTGTTTGCCTTTGCCTCTGCAGAGCTCTGCCCTTGCTCAGGGCCCAAGTCCTGCTACTGGGGTATCTCCCGTAGAAATCCTCGAGTTCTGAGAGGCACTGGCATTTTCCATCTTGCAACCTGCTTGTACGCCAGCCCGTACTCTAGTCGGTACTCCCACCAGAAGTTTGTTTATCCCCTACTGAGAATGGTCTGCTTCCTTGGCTGGTCAGATTAAGAGGCAGGAAGGATTCAGCCAGTTTATCAGTTCCCATCACTTACCGTCCAGGGCCAGAGATGTGAAAAGGAGTAAATCATGAGATCTAGTATGATCACATTCTCAGTGAGTTCTAACCCTCATCCCAGGCCTCTTGCTCTTTCTGCAGGATCCCATTGTTTCATCTGACCTGGAAGGAAAGGTCTTGAGCTCACTCTCTCGGAAGAGATCTGGACGCCCTTGAAGTTTAGCTTATACATGCTGTCAGGCCTACTCAGGGGAAGTTATTGGTATTTGGGCTGGAGTTGAGAAAGCTAAGCATTAGGAAAGCGTTCACACTGCTGTCATCCCAGAAATCTTCCAGTGTTGAGCTTTTAATTTTGGGTCAGTTGATAGACAGCTTTATGTAACAAGAAGGATTCATGGGGTGGTGTATTTTCTCAGACTTTGTCTATCTGAAATGATCTTTGATTTCTTTTTACATTTAAAGGAAGCTTGAAAGGGTATAAATGGTTTAACATTTTAGGGTTGCAGGGTTTTCTCTTTGAAAACTTACAGATATTGCTTAATTATTCTTGGCATTTAAAATTGCAGTCATGTCTACCCCTAATGTTCATTGGGCCCAAGGCAAGAATTCTAATGGAGATCCACATACAATATATCTAAATATTTAAAATGTTTGAATCAAGCTGACAAACTTAAATACATTCTGTTCTCTCACCTTGGCAAGTAAATTTTCATTACAATAAAATTGAAAAAGATGTGTAGCATTATGGTTTTTATATGATGAAAAACTAAATGTCAAAGATGACTGAATTTAATTATTGCACAGTCTGGGTTTTCAACACCAATGTTTGTGTGAGTGATAAAGACCTATGTCCTTGATGGTTCTGTTTGTTTTGTTCAGTCTCCTTCAGGAATACTGTTTATTTTGATTCTATTCTCTACATATTTGGCTATTCTTCCATTGTTTTTTTCTTTTCTTACCTTTTTCAAATCTTTATTCTATATGAGACACTCTTATAAATGCTTTTACATGTCAAATCTTTATTCTAAAGAGCTTTCTCATTTGGCTTGCCTTCATTCTAGCAAAATCACTAAATACATTCTTATAATAAGAATTCTCTTATAATTTCTGTTTGCAGTAATATAAAGTATAAAAAATGTATTCCAAGTATATAATATTTAAATATATTTCATCTAAAATTAAAATAAATACTAAAAATTATTTTTATGTTTTCAAAAAGTTGTCTTAAAATATTCAGAATTATTTATAAAAACTAAAAGGCAAAATACAAAATAATTAATGTCTCAATTTTAAGTAAAAAAAAAACTTAATTTTTTGGAAATTTAATGAAATGTTATTAAGTGATTTATATAAATAAAATTCTTTGCAATTCTAATGTTCAATGTCCATCTTGTTGCCAATGTAGAGAGAACCAGTAGCACATTTCCACACGTTGCCTCTGTAACTATACACAAACCTAAGAGTAATAATGAACTGCTAAGTATCATGAAGTGTTGTACTTTGTGTACTTGATGTGAATACTTGGCTATTTCATTCTGCCTTTTTAAGATCTAGTTTCATTTACTGTTTTTTAACCTAACCAAGTCTCTGTCACTTCCCCCCCCTTGACCTTTGTTGCCTACTAGAAGAAATCAGATCTTGTAGGATGCCCTATAGCCTGGATTTGTCTAATTGTTTTAGCCGTTCTTTTATCTTTGATATTCCCATTAACTATAAGTTTAGCCTAAATGTTTGGCTAGAATAACATTAAACTTTTTTGGCAAGAGTGGTTCATGCTGTGTTTTTCATATTGCATCCCATCAGTGAGCACACGATGTCAAGTTCGATCACTTGGCTAAGATGATAACACCAGAGCTCTCAATTATAAGATATGTTTCTCCTCTGCAGTAAGCAAGTAATCTGCAGGGTGATACTTAGGTCCTGTGCCAATATCATCTTCAATGACCTTTATCCAATGGTTTTAATATCCTTGTCTGAATTATTTCATTAAGATTTGCAGAAAGGTTTTCTAATTAAATACTTCCTTCTATGTTTATCAGCTGACATTTTTCTATAAAGAAGAAATTTCCCTCATCAACAGGAGATAAATTCTGGTTCTTCCCCAAAGGCAGGATAAAAGTTTAGTTCTTTCTTTTACAGAGTAAAGAAATGATTACCTATAAGGAATGAAAAGGGCATGGGAAGAGGAGAGGATGGAAGCATGACTTTTATATGACTTCGATATTCTTTTTACCAATGTGTTTTATAAACTTGAAACAATAGTAGAGTGTAAAGTGTAAACATCCAAATTTAACTCCAACAAGGGGCACTTGGGTGGCTCATTCGGTTGAGCATCTGACTCTCGATTTTGGCTCAGGTGCTGATCCTCGGAGTTGTGGGATCAAGCCCCTGGTTGGACTCTGCGCTCAGCAGTAAGTCTTGAGATTCTCTCTCTCCTCTCTCTCCCCCTCTGTTACTCCCTGTGCCGGAGTATGTGTGCACACTCTCTCAAATAAATCTTCAGATTTAACTCCAACAATTAAAAAACACATTTTATTTTTATATTGTTAGGATCCATACAGAGAAAATAATTATTCCAAATGAGCATTGAATATAATATTCTGTCTGTACATCCTTAATGGGATGTATGCTAAGAACACAAAGAAGTGCAAAGAAGTCTTTTTTTGGGGGGAGGGGCAGATGGAGAGGGAGACAGAGAATCTTAAGCCAGCTTCGCACCCAGCATGGAGCCAAACACAAGGCTTGATCTCACAACCCTGAGATCATGACATGAGCCAAAATCAAGAGCTGGAGGCTTATCTGACTGAGCCACCCAGATGCCCCAAAAACTGCAAAGAAATCTTGAAACTAAACTAGATAATTTTATTGCTGATAGTAATATTGGTGTTAGAATTATTGGACCCTAAGATTTTCACTGCCAGAGAAAAAGAGATACAAATGTAAAAGCTGAAGTTCAGAAATACCTTTATAGCAGTAAATATGGATTAGAAATATTAATATGAAGTCATTTAGTAGTATTTAAGTACTTCCTAGTTTTGCCCATTCAAAGAGCCTAGTGCTAATGAGACCCCACCCGGTAAAAACAAGATTCCCAGGTATATATGATCTCTCTCACAAAATCTGCACTAACACTCTAAATAAAACTGCAAAGCTCGTTAAATACAACCCTCTACCTCTTAGGTAATGGGAGAAAAACCCAACCAGACTAACTAAATTCATCACCCTAACCTTAAGTGGGTCTCAGTGCCACCTCATGTATGCGATAACAACCTGGTCCATTTGCTGTGCTACTCTCGTGATTATTCCACATTTCCCTTTTCTCACACTTCCAAGTCACTTTCTCTATCCTGCGATGGCTTTGCTTCCTAATTCCCTGAGAAAATGAAACCAATCAGAAAAGAACATTTTAGTCTCCTACCACTGAATCTACCCACCTATACAATTAGTTGTATTTTGGTTTATCTGCTACTATAGAACCTCCCTCTCTTCCACCTAGGCAGAACGTTTCATGCCCTCCCATCCTGCTCAGAGACATTGCTCCATCAGTCCCTCTCTCTGTCATCCTTGGATGTCTCACTAATTATTCCTATCTGTATGTAAATATATTGTCTATTCTCTAGGAAACCTCTCCCACTTTCCCTGCTCATTACTTCCATAATTCTCTGCTTTGCAGAAAAACCCAAAAGAGTTACTTGTCCTCTCTATAGGATCCATGAATTTGTAGAACATTCTACCTCTTCAGAAGTTTTCCTTGTGCCCCTTCCTAGTAATACCACCCTCAAAAGGTAATCACTATTCTGACTTCAGTTACTATTCACTAGTTTTGTCTGATCTTAAACTTCATATAAATGCGTCACCCATATGTACCATTTTGACTGCTTTCACTGAATATGATGTCTGTAATATGCATCTCTTGTGTTGCAAGTATTAATAGTTTAAAAACATTATTGTAGAGTATTCCATTGTGAGACTATACCATAACTGATTGATTCTTCTATTGAACATTTGGGCAGCTCCTAGTTTTTGACTATTATGGATAATGCTGCTGTGGCCATTTTAAAAACATTTTGGAAGGTCTGTGCACGTATTTCTCTCTGGTGTGTATCTAGGGGAAGATTTCCTGGATCAGAGGGGAGGTACATTTCATTTTAGTACATAGTGCCATCAGCTTTCATATTGGTGAACAGTTTTCCAAATTGGTTGAACTAATTTACCTTCCCATAAGCAATATATGAGAGTTCCAACTGTTGCTTCATATCCTCAGTAATATTTGACATTGATAATCTTTTTAATTTTAGCCATTCTGGTAGGTTTGTTATTTTAATTATTATTCTTGTGACAAATGCTTGTATAAAATACCTTTTCATATGCTTGTTGGTCATTTGAATAGCCTCTTTTGTGACAGACCTGTTCAGGTCTTATGCCTGTTAAAAAAATTGAGTTATTTGTCATTTTCTTACAGATTTAGATATGAATCCTTTGTTGGATATGTATATCATGAAAATCTCTCATTCTGTGATTTTGCCTTTTTACTAGTTTATGTTTTTTGATGAACATAGTTCTTAATTTTAATGAAGTCAGTTTTTTATGATGAATGTCTTTTGTATTCTATTTAAGACTGTCTTGAAGAAATTATTCTGTTTTATTTTAAAAGCTTTACTGTTTGGGGTGCCTGGCTGGCTCAGTCATTAAGCGTCTGCCTTTGGCTCAGATCATGATCCCAGGGTCCTGGGATTGAGCCCAGCATCGGGTTCTCTGCTCAGTGGAAAGCCTGTTGTCTCTCTGTCAAATAAATAAATAAAATCTTTTAAAAATTTTTATTGTTTTACACATTTAGAACTGTGGTATATCTCACATTAAATTTGTATACTATATTTGATAGGGGTCAAGTTTCATTTTGTTCTGTAAAATAGCCAAATGTTCCAATACCAATTATTGAAAAACCATTCATTCCCTTACAGATTGCATTGATATCTGTCACCAACTGGGTCTTTCTCTGACTATTCTGTTCCATTGGTCTATCTGTATATTCCTCTGGATATTTGGGGTCTTTTCTGGTTCCACACAAATTTTAGGATTAATTTATTGCATTTCTGTGGAAAAAAATTGATGGTATTTTGATAGGGATTGCATTAAGTGTCTAGATTGCCCTAGGTAGCATTGATATTTTCACAGTATTTGTTCTTCCAGTCCATGAGCATGGAATGTTTTTCCATTTCTTTGTGTCTCCCTCAATTTCTTTCATGAGTATTCTATAGTTTTCTGAGTACATGTTCTTTGCCTCTTTGGTTAGATTTATTCCTAAGTATATCTTATGGTTTGGGGTGCAGCCAACTGATTTTTAAAGTACCTGGAGTTAAACCTTGCTGACTGCAAATACAAAGTTAATTTAAGTCCCAATGGTTTCAATGCCAAATATTATGGGGATTCATCCTCCTGCTCCTCTATCTTCCCAGCTTTGGTCCAAAATACATATTTTTAACCCACTGAGCCACCCAGGCGCCCCTAAAAATACGTATTTTTAAATAACTCTTTGGCTAAAGAAGAAATCATAATGCAAAAAAGTATTTAAAATTGATTGTGAAAATACTATATTTTTAAGCTAATGGGATTGTCAGTTAAGTGTCTTCCTCTTGATTTCTGCTCAGGTCCTGATCTCAGCATTGTAAAATTGAGCCCCAAGTTGGGCTTTGTGCTGGGCATGGAGCCTGCTTGAGATTCTTTCTTTCCCTATCCCTTTTCCTCTCCCCCTCTCCTCTAAGCAACAACAATAACAACAAACAAAACAATAAAACAATATATAGTGTAAGGATGCAAATATCCTAAACAAAATAATCTCAAAAAGATTCAGCAAAATGTAAAAAAGATAACATATCTTCATCAAATTTATGTGAAGATTTCAAGTTTGGCTTAACATCAGAAAATTTATCAACATAACTCATCAATTAGTAGATCGAAGGAGAAAAATCATACGATTGTCACAAAAGATGCAGAGAAAGAATTTGACATCCATGATTTAAAAAATACTGTTAGTAAATTAGAAATAGCAGGTAGCTGCCTTAAGCTATCAGAATCTATCAAAATTTACAATAGGTTTGATGTTAAACTAGAAAAAGTGAAAAGATTTTCCTTTGGAAATGGTAGCAAGAAAAAGGTGTCCACGTCTATTCAACATTGTACTGGAGGTCCTAGAAAGAACAGTTAACTTTGGAAATAGAAATGCATAGGAGTAGGGGGGAAATGTCATTATTCACATATACTAGTATTGTGAACTTAGAGTTTGGAAAAGTTCCTGGGTTGATAAGAAGTTTGTAACAGCCCAATGCACTAACCAATTGTGCAACAGCATAAGCAGTTTATTAAGGTCACATTATATTTCCATATATCATTAAAAAGCAGAAAATGAAATTTAAGATATGAGCAGTGGGGTGCCTGGGAGGCTCAGTGGGTTAAAGCCTCTGCCTTCCACTGGGGTCATGATCTCTGGGATCTAGCCCTGCATCGGGCTCTCCGCTCAGCAGGGAGCCTGCTTCCCTTCCTCTCTCTCTGCCTGCCTCTCTGCCCACCTGTAATCTCTGTCTGTCAAATAAATAAATAAAATCTTTTTATTTTTTTATTATTTATTTATTATTACTTACTTATTTATTTATTTTTTAAGATTCTAGCATTTAAAGATTTTTTTAAAAAAAATTCTAGCATTGACATTTCTAGAGGACATCTGTCCTAAATCTGCTAAGTTGAAATTTTCAGGTCTGGGAAGGAAAATGCAGGGTGACAGTAAATAGGCAAAATGTGTACATTTGTTAAATATATCTTACTTTGATTATAGAGGAAAAATATGTTCAATGTAGGAAAAATGAGAAAATAAAATACATATATTTTATATTTTTAACATCTAGAGGTCTGTACTCATATAGACCCACAAATAAGTGTGTCTTATGACTCCTTTATTTTAAATTGTTTAATACTATTTATGCTGCTTTAGGGTCTGCTTTCTTCAAAATAGAATATTTTCAGGATCAGTGACTGTTTCATACCATAAATATTTTTTTTCTAAGATTTTATTTATTTGTTTGACAGACAGAGATCACAAGTAGGCAGAGAGGCAAGCAAAGAGAGAGGAGGAAGCAGGCTTCCTGCTGAGCAGAGAGCCCGATGTGGGGCTGGATCCCAGGACTCTGGGATCATGACCCCAGTGGAAGGCAGAGGCTTCAACCTCAGCCGAAGGCAGAGCCACCCAGGTGCCCTAAATAAATAAAATCTTTAAAAATAAATAAATAAATAAATAAATAAATATTAGCAGAAGTATTGAAAATGTCTAATAAAACAGTTCTTATTAAAAAATGTGGAACACCTTTATGCAGAAACCTAAAAACACTACTGAAATTTTAACAGACTTGAATAAGTGAAGAGATCTATTATATTCATGAAATGGAAGATCCAATACTGTAAAGCTATTAATTTACCCAGATTGGCTTATGGATCTATAAATTCAGTGAAATCTTAGTCAAAGTGGTAAAAGAAATTGTGTGTGTAAATTGACAAAGTGATATAAATTGATATGAAAATAAAAGGCTAAGAACAGACGAGACACTCAAAAAAGAAGAATTTGTTGAGAGAACTTGTTCTACCAAGTATCAAGACATTTTTAAGTACTATGAATTTTTAAAATATAGTATTTTGGCATAAAGAGCAAAAAATAAACTGGGGGAATAGAATAGAAAACCCAGAATAGATTCATGCATATATGAACACTTTATTCACAACAAAGGTGATATTACATATCAGTGGGGAAAAGATAGTCTTTCAGATGTGCAGGAAAAAACTGAGTATTACTGTGGAAGAAAAGAAATTTGGGCCATTACTAATATGTACACACAAAAATAACTTTAGATGGGATAAAGACATAATGAAAGGTCAAACAATGAAGCTCTTAGAAAACAGTATCTTCATGGCCCCTGACAATGGGAAAGGATTTCTTTTCTTCTTCTTCTTTTTTTAAAAGAGATTATTTATTTGTTAGAAAGAAAGAGAGCATGCACAAACCAGGGGAGGGGCAGAGGATGAAGCAGGCTCTGCACTAAGCAAGGAGCCCAATATGGGACTCAATCCCAGGACCCTGAGATCATGACCTGACCTGAAGGTAGACATTTAAATGACTGAGCAACACAGGTGTTCCTGGGGAAGGATTTCTTAAACAAGACACAAAAACACTGAAGTTAAGAAAAGGATTAATTTTCCACATTAAAATAAAAAATCTGTGTTTATTTAAAAAAGAAAAAGAAAAAGACTATCAAGATAGTAAAAAGGAAATATAAAGTGGAAGAAGAAAACTGCAACACATATAACCAAGGACATGTAACTATATAAAGAACCCTTCAAAATCAATAAGGAGGGATGCCTAAGTGGCTCAGTCAGTTGAGCTTCTGCCTTCAGCTCAGGTCATGATCTCAGGGTCGTGGAATCAAGCCCCACATCAGGTTCCCTGCTCAGTGGGGACCCTGCTTCTCCTCTGCCTCTGCCCCTCTCTCCGGCTTGTGCTCTCTCTCTTTGTCAAATAAATAAATAAAATCTTTTTAATAAAATCAGTAAGGAAGAGTAAGGATAACCCAATAGAAAAATGGGCAAAAGACCTGATGAACTTCACGGAGAAGTTATCTACACAGTTACATAGTTAACAACCCTATAAAAAAGTGGAGAATCTCATTAATAATGAGGGAAATGAGCAGTAAAACAATGAGATAGCATCACACTCACCAGATCAACAAAAAGAGTCCTAAAAAAAAGTTCGATAAAAAATGGAGGACTGAAACGGAAAAAGATAATATATTGGTAGATCTAAATCCTACCATATTAATAATTTAATATAATTAATATAATTAATTAATATAATAATAATTTAATATAATTAATATAATATAATACTAAAGAACTAAAAATTTCATTTAAAGGAAAGAGATTATCAGACTGGATTAAAAAAGCAAGATTTACTCAATTATATATGATCTATAAGAGATTAACTATTTTTTTAAATTTTTATTTATTTATTTGTCAGAGAGAGAGAGCACACAAGGATGGGGAGTGGCAGGCAGAGGGAGAAGCAGCCTCCCTACTGAACAAGAAGGGCAATGCAGGGCTTGATCCCATGACCCTGGGATCATGACCTGAGCCAAAGGCAGATGTTTAACCAACTGAGCCACCTAGGCATCCCAAGAGATTAACTAATATGAAGACACAGATAGGTTGAAAACAAATGGCTAGGAGGAGACATACCATACAAACAATAGGCACAAGCAGTTTGGAATGGGTATGTTAATATCAGTTAATATACCTGTCAAAACTAGCCTTACAAAAGAAGGCTACAGGGTAATTGCACATCTCAGTGCATGGACCTTAAATAGAATATTGACAGAATCCAGTAGCACATTAATGCAGTAATAGTTTATACCCTCAGTGGGTTCATACCAGGAATACAAGTACAGATTAATAGATAAAAAGGAAGAAATGATAGGAGTATTTCTAGATGTATACAGGCATTTCATAAATTTTAGCATCTATTCTTGACTTAAAGAAAAAAAAATACCTTGTCTGGGGAAAGAATCCATTTCCAAGCTCTTTCAGGTTGTGGTCAACATTCAGTTCCCTGTGGTTGTAGGACTGTGGTTCCCACTTCCTTGCTGGCTGCCAGTTGGGAGCTGCTCTCACCTCCCAGAGCCTATTCATATGCCTCACCATATGGTCCACTCTATCTCCAAAGGCAAACATGGCATGTCAAATCCCCCTCATACTTGGAATCTCTCTGACTTCCACTTCTACTGCCAGATGGAGAAAACTATGCTTTTTATACGTTAGGTCCACCTAGATAGTCTCTCTTAAGGTCACTGATTTGTACTCTTAATTGCGCCTAAAAAATCCTTTTGCATGGAACCAGTATAATCATGGGAGAAGCGTTATGGAACAGAGAGCATAGAGGCCATTAGGATTCTGCATGCAACTGAAATTCAGAGGATTGAGGACAGGATTGTGAACGTGGCATACATACAAGTCAGCAGAGAGATATCATGAAGCTGTGAAAAAATATTAACAACACATGATTCTTTCTCTGTACCAAAGATAGTCTGAGTGGGAAAAAATTGTTCTCACAAAGAAAAAGAGTTAAAGGATGGAAAAAGAGGGGAGGACTGTAAGTCATAAATACTAAATTGCACATTTTTTGAACAAAGTGTCACTAACCACCTCTATCAATAATGGTATGAATTATATGAAGACTATTCTGAAATTCTATTCTCTCACCATCATAAGATTTTTGTGTGGGAGAATTTGGAGATGTATATACTAAAAACTTTTATAAAGCTTTCTTACGTATCTCCCAAAGGTGGCTTCTACACAATAAAAATATCAAATTGGAAGTATGTTTATTTTTCTTTTTCTTAACTCATTGGTACAAAATGGGTCATGAAAGCCTTTTTCAAAGAACCAATGGAAGTCATTTGACTACTCTATTATTAGCCAGTTCACAATATTCCAAACTAATAGGAAGTCTATCCTGATATGGGACACTAATGGTACATGACAATTATTTTGAAAATATTTTGAAGAGTATTTTTTAAATTAAGGTTTAATAAATTAAGATTTAGGAGTCTCTAAATAGGGGCGCCTGGGTGGCTCAGTTGTTAGGCATCTGCCTTTGGCTCAGGTCATGATCCCTGATCAGGTCAGGGTCCTGGGATCAAGCCCTGCATCGGGCTTCCCACTCGGCGAGAAGCTTGCTTCTCCCTCTCCCACTCCCCTTGCTTAGTGTTCCCCTCTTTCACTGTGTCTCTCTCTGTCAAATAAATGAAGTCTTTAAAAAAAAAAAGTCCCTAAATGATAAAATTCCATCTCATGGTATTAGGGTTTACTAAATAAGCATGAACATGTTTCATGGAGAGCTTACATTATTTAGTGTTTATTTTGCATTTTAAGGATCAGTTGTCAGACACATGCCCAAAATAATCTCTGACACATAGTGTCCAGTTCACTGTAGTCCAATCCATTCTAATTTGATCCTTAGCTACAGAGGGTGTACGTTTGTACTTAGAAACGAACATCTTTGTTTCAACTTTTCATTCCTATAACCATAATCTGAATAACAGTAGCCTGAGGAAAAGGCAACTTTCCCACACCATCAGTCAATTACAAGACTCCCTTCTTCCTTATTTATACAGCTCCAAGCTTTTAAAAGATGTTCTGATAACATCAATTGGAAAGGCATGGAAATTAATAAGAACATACTTTGTATCCACTTGGGTTTTCTTCATTTCATTTTCATAACAGACTTTCCATAGTAATTTCTGAAGTTTTTATGAGGTGGAAAAAAGGCAGCATGTCAAATAGAAAGGGCCCTGTATTGGATCCAGGAGGTCTGGTTTCTGGACCTGACTGCTACTACCTACTTGGGTAATCTTAAACAAGTCTATTAACCTTTTTCTGGTCTTCGGTTTTCAACCAATAAACTAGGTTGTATTAGATCACTGTTTCCCAAATGTGTTTCATTCATGAATGCTAAGATGTTTAAGAAAGTTTGGGAAAATTGAATTAAACCAAGTTAAAGAGGTATCTTTAGTGCAGGACTTCACAGAACCTTTAATGTGCTGATGTACATTGTGAATTTCCAAGGGGGAAATACAACATTTAGGATCTTTTAATTTGCCTGACTATACACCCCTTTATTGAAAAGCACGTAATAGAAACACCATTGAGAAATGGCAAACCAAGAAATTCCTGAATTACTGTCCAATACCCTGGTTCCATAATGATATCCAGACCATTGTCCTAGCCCTTCAGGGACTACACTCAGATCTTGGTATTGAACCTTAAGTCTGTTCTCTTAGAAATTTGTCCAGGGAGCAGGAGATGCAGGTAATTAGGTTTACAGTCAGTAGTGAAGACTTGAATCTGAAAATATATTAAAAGGAAAATATAGAGATGTGTGCCATTACTGACATTATTAACACTTGTGGGTAAAATAGGGTTTTTGGTGTGTGTGTGTGTGTGTGTGTGTGTGTGTGTGTGTGTTTTGTTTTTTTGTTTTTTGAGTGCGGGGAAGGAAAATTTTAAACTACATTAATATTTGCTCTGACTTTTTACTGGAATTGTTGAAATAAAAGAAAATCACCATTTTGGCTTTTTAAAGGTGATTATTGTAAGTATTAAAGCAAGAAAAGGATTTATGAAGCCAGCAGTCTTTTTTTTTTTAAGTGTGAAGGTTTATTTATTTATTTAGAAAATTTTATTTATTTATTTGACAGAGAGATAAAGAGAGAGAGTACAAGTAGGCAGAGAGGCAGGCAGAGGGAGAGGGAGAAGCAGGCTCTCCACTGAGCAGTGAGCCTGAAGCGGGGCTCAATCCTAAGACTCTGGGATCATGACCAGGCTGAAGGCAGATGCTCAGCCGACTGAGCCACCCAGGGACCCATAGCAGTCTTTAATAACAAATAGACTTTTCTCAGCCATCAAAAAGAATGAAATCTTGCCATTTGCAATGATGTGGACGGAGGTAGAGTGTATTATGCAAAGCGAAATGTCAGTCAGAGAAAGACAAATACCATATGATTTCACTCATATGTGGAATTTAAGAAACAGAACAGATGAACACAGGAGGAAAAAAAAAAGAGGCAAACCAGAAAAACAGACTCTTAAGAATAGAGAACAAACTGAGTGCTACCAGAGGGGAGATGGGCAGGAGGGGGTGGTTTAAGTGGATGACGGGTATTAAGGAGGGCACTTGTGATGAGCGCTGGGTTTGTGTGTAAGAGAGGAATCCCTAAATGCTACACCCCAAACTAATATTATATTGTATGTTACCCACTGGAATTTATTTATTTATTTATAGCATGAGTGGGGAGGGGAGGAGCAGAGGAAAAGGGAGAGAGACAATGTTAAGCAGGCCCCCCACACAGTGTGGAGCCTGAAGTGGGGCTCCTTTTCATGACCCTGAGATCATGACCTGAGCCAAAATCAAGAGCTGGATGCCCAACTGACTGAGCCATCCAGGTGTCCCCAAGTAACTGGAATTTAAATGAAAACTTGAAAAAAGAAAAAAAAATAAATTTTTGGCATAAAAAAACAGCAAATAGGCTTCTAAATAACAAATAGACTTTTCTTTCTCCCTCCCTCTCTCTCTCTTTCTTTCTTCTTTCTGAAAGAGAGAGAGAGATACTCTTAAGCAGTCTCCATGCCCATCATGGAGCCACATGCTGGGCGCAGTCTTACGACCCTGAGATCATGACCTGAGCTGAAATCAAGAGTTCAGTGCTTAACCGACTGAGCCACCCAGGTGCCCCTTAAATAGACTTTTCACTAACTATTCCTGTCTAATTTTTCAAGGAGTGACATTTTAGCATTTTATTTGCAATTTAAAATGATTATTTTTAAACCTGCTAAGCTGCTCTACTGTTATTTTTGAGATATCTTGGTTTTTTTCTTTTTATATCGTGGAAACTGTAGTTATCCAAAAAAATTTTTTTATTACTGGAGTATAGTTGACAGTGATACCTGCTTTGAAAACATTTTATTGACACTGGATTTGGCTTCTCGTGGTCCTCCTTTGGTAGACATTTTTAAACAAATGTTCCCCATGTTATTGGATTTCATAAGTCAGTAAGATACATAACTCTAAAATTGGCCAGGGGAGGGCCCAACTTTTTAATTTTGCCACTTGTTAATAGAAAAAAAATAGTTAATAGAAAAAAGTTTTTATTAAGTGCTTTTCAATAAAAGAGTTGTATAGTCAGAGAAGTTTAGAAAATCCCATGTATTTCTAAACTGGAAATTTAAAAGGAACTAGCAAAATCCCTCAAAAGACAAACAAAAAAAGCAACCAGCATCTACTATCTCCAAAAGGCAAAAAAAAAAAAAAAAAAAAAAGGAACATTTTAAACATTTTAACACCACAAATCTAGAAAGGATATAATATCACATGGAGAAGGGAAAACCTTACTACAAAATTCCTTTGGTCCAGGGACCAGCAGCTGCTGGGGAGGCCAAGGTCCTGGTCGGTACATGACGGGCCCAAGTCAGTGCTTGGCTGCTATTACGTCAGAAGCCACTTCCACCCTGCAGTGTTTGAGAGAGGAGGTGGGCTTCGTGTGTGTGTGTGTGTGTGTGTGTGTGTGTGTGTGTGTGTGTGTTTTAGCATCCCTCTCTATTTCTGCCACACTCTTACCTCTGCTCTCCTCCTTTTCCCCCCTTCAGTGACACATGGTTTATTCCCCTGCTTCCTTTATCCTAACTGGAAAACTCTGAATCAAAATTACATGACACTCCTTCAAATAGAGCAAAGCAATTCAGACCCTGATTTCTCCATGGGTGGAAGTCGGAGGACGGGAGGGAGGGCAGCGTTCCACAGTTGTCCTAAATGCCCTTTTTGAATTTGGAACGTGAAACTTCTTTCATTATTGCCTCGGCCTTTGCTGGTCCAGTAAGGAAGCATTGTGAGTCAATTATTCTTTGAAACATTACTTGCAGTGCCACTGAGAGTTGGTGATATTTTCCTTGGTTGCCTCTTATGACCTATTTATAGTCACTGCTTTAAAAATATGCCTGGCTTGACACTTTGGAGTCTATCAGAAATGTGGGAACATAAGTAGAAAAGGGTATAAAAACTAACAGAATAATAAACAAAGTCAATGTATGTTTTTTAGCATATAGGAGTAGTCTTAAAATCTACACCTCCCTGGCCCCAAAGAGCAGAGGTGAGGTGAGAGCTACTGAACTGTATCTCCATTCCACCACACGGTCAGTGTCCAAGAAACCAAGAAGAGGTCCGTCTCAAGGGGCACATGACGGGGACCAGCACAAGTCCAGTTGTGTGTGCATGGGCTGACACGGCTGCGTGGGACCCATCCCAGCCCATAAGGTGAGGACAAGGGCCCCTCAGAGCAGGGAAAAGACATTCTTTAACATTGTAACACTGATCAACACAAACTCCTCATCCAGAGCACCCACAAGGCAATTTTGTTCACTCTTGATTTCAGCTCAGATGCTGGGAAGGTGTTTCTTCATGATATTGCATCACTCTCTAGACCTATGATCCCTCACACAGGTCTACAGCTGCCCTCTTAAACCCTGTATGTGGCCGCTTGGTGGGCCAACAATTCATTTCATGCACAAGGTCCAAAAAGATGGCTGGAGAAACCATCCTTTCTGTGGAAACAAACTGTTATGGGGAAAAAAGTTTTCTAACTATATCCAATCAGGTAAAACTCCATTCCCTTCACCGGTTATGAAGCAAACGATGTATAAATGTGGTCTTGTTTCTTCTTTCCTTTCTTAGCAGCTCTCAATTACCTGCACAGAATCACATGGAGATACTTTTCCTTATTTTTGTTTACATTTGAATGGGAAATACAGTCCCGTAGTTAATATTTTTTAAACGCAATAGGGAACCCAGTTCATGGGCTCCTTCAGTTCATGTTCCGTCATCATCTAGCACCTATTTCTAGAACCCTGCAGTTATCCATTTCTTGTCTTCCCTGTTAGAGCCCAGATGGGAAAAAACACTTCTTGCTCACCCACAGGGTTTACGTGAAGAAATTTTTCCCCCCTAACTCTCTAGCCTTGGCCCTATTCCTTTCCTCTTCCCTCAGAATGGAGTGATTTACATGACTGATGAGTTTGGGAGAAAAAATGGTGTATGGAGCTCAGTCCTTTCCTTCTCCTTCCTTCTGTGAGCAAAGACAACTCCAACAACAGACTTTTTACTCTACAACTCCATCTTGGAAAATACACAGGGTTGGCTCCATGGGGAGGCTTGTAGGGGCCAGTTCAGGTGGGCAAAACTGTTTTCTTCTGGGTTCAGTATTGGAAAACCCACTGTTGACACATACCTAAGTTGTGTTTTCGATATGAGCTTTATCAATAATAAAGATAATATTTTGAATTCCAGTTGCCACTCTTTGTTTCCCATCAGCCACAACATATTCTTCCAGAGATATAGACACATGTAAACTCTCCCCTCCTCTTCTTTAAGAAAAACTAGTGGTAGTATACTAAATAGACAACAAATGCCAGGAAAACGTTTGTTATAGTACATAGAGAAGATCCTCATTTTTGCTTATGGATGCATAGAATCCCATTGTGCTCTCTCTCTCCCTCTCCATCTCAAATAAATAAATTAAATCTTTAAAAAAAAAGGAAAAGAAAAAGAAATGCTCTAGTCCAGTTCTTCTAAAGATTTTATTTATTTATTTATTTGTCAGAGAGAGGAAGAAAGAGCATAAGCAGGGAGAGCAGCAGGCAGAGAGATAAGCAGGTTTCCTGCTGAGCAAGGATCCTAAGGTGGGACTCGATCCCAGGACCCTGGGATCATGACCTGAGCCGAAGGCAGATGCTTAACTGACTAAGCCACCCAGGTGTCCCTCCAGTCCAGTTCTTCTAAACCATAGTTGGGAGAGGCACCTGGGTGGCCCAGTCAGTTAGGCATCCAACTCTTGGTTTCATCTCGGGCCATGATCTCAGGGTCGTGAGATCAAGTTTCCATTGGGCTCCACGCACAGCACAGAGTCTGCTTGGCTTTCTCTCTCCCTCTCCCTCTACCCCTACACCTGCCCTCAAATAAATAAACAATCTTCTAAAATAAATAAATGAATCATTGTTGGGAAAAAAGTATCAGGGCTACTAGGATTTGCTGTGAGCATCTTCTCTTGGGTGGGGGCATCTATTGTCCCCACGCATCTTTATTTTTTAAATTGTGACAGTGTGGTATTATAAAGGCATTGGTGATGAGTGCTTCCAGATTTTCTACCAGAAGCAGCTTCGGTGAAGAAACTGGGCAGACATGGGGGAATTGAAGTTACTTTTTGTTGTTGTTCACCTAAAAAACATATGCATATGTTGGAGATACAGGGTGTTTTAAATTTTTGTGGCATTTTGAAGTTGAACAGTTACACTGTTTTAGAAGCTGAGCTCTTCCCTCACAGAGATCTCACGAAGGGCTACTGGTCCACGTGTCTGCTGAGCTCAAAGGCACTCCTGTCTTGCTTTTGCAGCTTTGGTCATTTCTAATTTTCTCTCTGATTCTAGTCTTTTTTTTTTTTTTTTTTTTTTTTTTGCAACAATATGCCTTTGAGTGAAGAAAACACTCACAAGAACTTAGTTTGTGAAGCTGACCACATTTGAAAGGGCAGGCGTGTTGCGGTGTCCTCAGCAGCCCGGGGCACTCGTACCTTCGAGGCCCTGGCTCGTTGGCAGCACAGAGAGGACAGGGAGCAGGAGAGGTTCATGGTCACGTGCAATGTTCTGTGCCCAATTTCATGTTGTCACCTTCTGAAAAGCATAGATGATTTCTTTTTGAAAGTGAACTTATATAACACATTCATTTGTTGATTTTTCTTTATATTTTTAAATGTTTTTTCGAAAATTATGTTTTAAGGATTCAATCTATGAATCTTTAAAAAAAAATCATTCCCCCCATTAAAAATCAACTTAGTCATGGGAAATACAGAATAACTAATCTCCAGTCACAGGGAATAACTCTGTATTGAACCATAAAAGAGACTAAGGAGATTTTCCTTTTCTGATACTGAATACTTCAGTAACTCCTTATCTGACTTTCCTCATTCACCCGAGCACCAATGGTTTATTTTAAGGAGAGGAAGGGACTAATATTTAAGGGACATTTGTAGCTTTTGTTGTTCTTGGCCAACCAGAGAGTCATGTAGACTAACACTTACTTCTCCCTTTCTTTATACACACACACAGACATAAAATATCAACATTTTGAGAGATGAGCAGAGGAAGAAGAGCCTAGAGAAGGCGATGGAAATGGGGAGAAGAGTCAGTGAGGTCTCAGTATTTCTGAGCATGAAAAAGAGAGCAAAGGAGAGAGGGGATGGTGGAAGAGATGGTCATGGCAAAGGAGGAGAAACAGCAGAGATGAGAAGAGAGCAGGAGAGACGAAGAAAAGAAATGTAGGGAAAGCAAATGATACAAGCACTTGATCTGATTTCAAGTCATTGATACAACTTACACATGGCTGTTCCTTCGGGTGGGGCTCAGGCGGGGCTGTCTCTCCTCCAGCACCTGGGAATGCAGGTCAGCCATATTACAGTCTTTCACTGTGCTGTGAGGGAATCTTCATGAGGACACCATGTGCATTTTCTTCACTGCTTTAATGACTATTAGGGGGTACAGGGTTTCTTTTGGGGGCAATGAAAACTTTCTGGAATTCGTGATACAACTTTGTGAATATATAGCATCTATTGAGTTGCACACTTAAAAATCAATAAAATAAGAAAAATAAGATTCAAGCCATATTTCTGCTCTGCTTTTCCTTTTTTTTTTTTTTTTTAAATGCTCTTCTGTTCTAACATTGCTTTTGTTTTTCTTGGGAATGGGAAGTGAGGTAGCCTCTATTCTCTTCCCAGTTAAAAGAAAACTCGTGCTGAAGCATTGGTTCTTTGACCTGGACAAACAAAGAAAAAAGCATCAGTTATAGTACGTATTAGTTGCCCAAGTCTGACTTCTGGAATTTTATTCCCCTTGCCCATGGAAATGGGGGCTACTCTATGTAGCTATACAAATGGTGAGCGCAGAGTAGATTTAATGTTTTCAGCTGCATTAAGAGCCAATTCTTATACAAGAAATAATAATAAGCCTGCAATTTTCTACGTAAGTGTTCAAAGTCAACTGAGTTTCCATTAGTTGTTTATTTAAATAGAAATAACCTCTGTGTTAATCCTGGAACCTCCCCGTGATGAAGGGAGAGCATGTCCTTTCCTGAATTAAGGACTTCTGTAAGGACATGGTTCTACATGTTCTACCTAAAGCTGGTGCCCAATATTTCTGAACAAGATGAAGGCAGCTAGGCTGTCCACTTTGTGCCTTCATTTCTCTATAAATAGCATATGTATCATGTGTCTTCCTCCTTTCTTTGGAGGAAAATGGTGAGGACTATTCATAATATAGCTTGAATCTTATCTTTTTTTTTTTGAATCTTATCTTTCTTAATTTATTGATTTTCAAATGTATAACTCTTGGAGCACTTGGGTGGCTCAGCTGGTTAAGCGACTGCCTTCAGCTGGGGTCATGATCCTGGAGTCCTGGGATGGAGTTCCACATTAGGCTCCCTGCTCAGAGGGGAGTTTACTTCTCCCTCTGACCCTCTTTCCTCTCCTTCTCTCTCTCACTCTCTCTCTCTCAAATGAACAAAATATTTTTTAAAATGTGTAACTTGTTAGGTTTTCGTATAATTACAAAATTTTGTCATTACTGAATTCCAGAACATTTCCTTCACCCCCCCCAAAAAAACCTCTGTATCCAATAGTAGTCATTCCCCATTTCCCACTCCCCCAGCCTCTGGAAACCACTAATCTGCTTTCTGTCTCATGGATTTGTCAATTCTGGACATTTCCTAGAAATAGAATCATGGTAGATAGCCTTTTGTGTCTGGCTTCTTTCACTTAGCAGAGTAGATTCAAGATTCATTCATGTATTAGCATATATTAGTATTTCACTCCCCTTAAATGCAAATCAAAGCCACAATGAGATTTCACCACACACCTGTTAGAATGGCAAAAATCAAAACCATAAGAAACAAGTGTTGACAAGGATGCAGAGAAAAAGAAACCCTTGTGCACTGTTGATGGGAATGCAAACTGGTGCAGTCACTGTGGAAAACAGTATGGAGGTTCCTCAAAAAGTTAAATATAGAATTACCGTATAATCTAGTAATTCCACTATTGGGTGTTTACCCAAAGAACACAAAACACTGACTCAAAATAATGTATACACTCCTGTGTTTATTGCAGCATTATATACAATAGCTAAATTATGGAAGCAGCCCAAGTGTCCATCCATAGATCGATAAAGAAAAGTGGTATATGTACAAAACAATATTATTCAGCCACAGAAAAGAATGAAATGTTGTCATTTGCAACAACATGGATGAACCCAGAAGGTATAATGCTAAGTAAATAAGTCAAAGACAAATGCCACATGATTTCACCCATATGTGGAATTTAAGGGGAAAAAAAAGAATAAAAGTGTCAAGCCAAAATATAGACTCAAACCTATAGAGAACAAACTGATGGTTACCAGAGAGGTGGGGAAGGGGGGATGGGTGAAATAGGTGAAGGGAACTAAGAGCTCACTTACCATGATAAACACTAGTAATATACAGAACTGTTGAATTACTATATTGTTCACCTGAAACTAATATAACACTGTATGTTGACCACACTGGAATTTACAAAAAAATACTTCATTCCTTTTTATAGCTGACTAACATTCCACTATATTGATAGACAACATTTTGTTTACCCATTCATCAGTTGATGGATATTTGGGTTTTTCCACTTTTCCGCTACTACGAGTAATACTGCTATGAACATTCACATACTAATTTTTATATGAACATACAGCTTAAATTCTCTTGGCTATTTAAGTAGGAGTAGAATTGCTAGATCATATGGTTGCTCTATGTTTAACTTTTTGAGGAGCTGCCAAACTGTTTTTCAAATATGCTGTAGGGTTTTAATCTCTACCAGCAACGTATGAGAGTTCCATTTCCTTTGCATCCTTTTCAACACTAGTTATTGTCTATCTTTTTGATAGTCATCCTATCCTAGTGGGTATGATGTAGTATCTCACTGTGGTTTTAATTGGCATTTCCTTATAGACACATGGTGTTGAACATCTTTTCATGTGCTTATTGGTCATTTGGAGATCTCTTTTGACTAAGTGTCTTTTCAGATCTTTGCCATTTTAATTTTTTTTTCTTAAAGTTTGTATAGTGTATATTTTTTTAAAAGTTTTTTTTTTTTTGAAAGAGAGAGAGAGCATGTCCACAATCAGGGGAAGGGGCATAGGGAGTGGGAGAAGCCTGGTCCCCACTGAGCAGGGAGCCCTGACATAGGGCTCAATGCCAGGACCCTAAGATCTTGACCTGTGCTGGTCAGACACTTAACAGATTGAGCCACCCATGCACCCAAAGATTTAAATGATAATTTCAGATGAATTTCCAGAGCCTGAGTTATGGACTAATATGAGTGGGAAAGTCCTGGGGACTAATGTGAGTGGGAAAATCTGGTGGGAGTCTCACATTTTGGTGGCCTTTATCTCCAGGAACCCTACTGGATTTTTATTTTGAAAGTCTGACTGTGAATGGTCTAAACGCACCAATTAAAGACAGAGACGGTCAGTGTGGATTAAAAAAATAAGACCTATCTGTAAGAAACCAGTATTATATGTAAACAGATAGATTGTAAGTACAAGATGGAGAAAGCTTTACCATGCTAATGTTAATCAAAGAAATCTGGAGTATATCTACATTCATTTCAGGTAAAGCCAATTTATGAGCAAGGAAGGTTATCAGGAATGAAATGGGGCATTCTATATATGATAAAGGGCTTAATTCTCCAAGAGGACATAACAACCCTAAACCCATATGCACCTAACAATGAGCATTAAAACAAAGGAGTCAAAAACTGATAGAACTGAGGGACACCTGGGTGGCTCAGTGGGTTAAACATCTGCCTTCTGCTCAGGTCATGATCCCAGGGTTCCGGGATAGAGTCCTGCATTGGGCTACTTGCTCAGTGGGGAGCCTGCTTTTCTCTCTGCCTGCTCCCTCCACTTCTGTCTTTCCCCCTCTCTCTGACAAATAAGTAAAATTTAATAACAACAACAACAAAACCTGATAGAACTGAAAAGAACAACAGACAAATCCACTATTACAGCTGGAGACGTCTTCGGCCCTCTGTTAGTAACTGATATATCAAATAAGTAGTAAATCAATAAGGATACAGATAACCCAAGCAGAGCTATCAGTCACTGGATCCGACTGACATGTATAGCATACATCATCCTACATCAGCAGAATGCACATTCTTCTCACTCTTACATGGATTATTCACCAAGATAGACCATGCTCACAATCATAAAACACACCTTAATAAATTCAGATGTACAGAAATCTTACAAATAATATTCCCAGATAATAATGAAATTAAACAAAAAAAAGAAACTAAACCAGAAATCAATAATGTAAATACAGCTGGATCTCTCAAGTCCCTGCATTTTAAACGACACACTTCTAAATAATCCATGGGTCAAAGAAAAAGTCTCAAAGAAATCTAAAAAATATTTTGAATTCTACTTGAAAAAAACAAAAAGGAAAAGACTGAAAAAGTTGACCACACAAACAATAGAAACAATAAAAGCTTTGATTGTCAAAAACTTTACAGAGAAAAAACCAGCAAGCTGAGAAAAATATCCACAGCAAATATAAATAGAGCATTCAGATTTTTCACATTACTCAGACCTCATGAACCACCAGTTCACAAAAGGGCAAATTCAAGAGTCTAATCAGCATAATAAAACATTTAATTTTAGTAGAAATAAAAGAAATATAATTTTTTCTGTTAAATTATCAAATATTTAAAAATTATACTAGTCTATTGAGCTGGGCTTTTGAGATTAGTGCACTTTACTGAATCTATTGAAATCCATTAAAAAAATTCTATGCAGTGTTACAGGACTTTGTTAAGAAAGGCACTTTTATACTTTACTAGTGATAATTTAAATTACTGCAAACTTTCTAGAAAACAATATGGCTAGTTATCAAGAGCATTAATAATGTTCATATACTTCAACCCAGGATTTCTACTTCTAAAATACAACAAAATTTACACACAAAGCCATCCTTTATATGAATGAAAATTGGGAGCACAAAAATCCACAATAGATTAATGCTTACATATATTATGATAAATCTAGTAAGATTTTAGGAAGCTATCAAATATTGGTTTAACAAGTTTTTCATGATAGAACATGTTTTGGGAATGAGCAATATACAAAGTTATAAATTTATAGCTTATACATATAATATAAATATACAAAGTTATAGTATAAACATAATTTTATATAATTTTTTATATAAAAATGCAGAGCAAAAGAAAATAAGGAATTACGGCAAAGCAATTATTGCTACAGTATTTTCTCTAGCTATCAGCATTATGGGTTATTTTTTGGAGTCATTTTTTTTACTTTTTTTCTTCTTAAATATTTTATTTATTTATTTGTTAGAGAGAGACACAGAGAGAGAGGGAATACAGGCAGGGGGAGTAGGAAAGGGAGAAGCAGGCTCCCCGCTGAGCAGGGAGCCCGATGCGGCGCTGGATCCCAGGACCCTGGGATCATGACCTGAGCCAAAGGCAGATGCTTAATGACTAAGCCACCCAGGTGCCCTGTTTTTTTACTTCTTTATAATATTTTGGCAAATTGCATATTTTCTAAGTGAATATTCAGTACTTCAATAATCAATAGTAAAAAGAGTAAATAAAAAATGAACTCCAAGTTTGTGGAATCCTCTGTTTCCTGTTACTCCTCCTGCTGAGCTCTAAAGCATCTTTCAAGGTGAAGGTCAAAAGTCACGTCTTCTGTGAAACCCTTCTTGACCCTCACAGACAGTCATGCATTCCTCTGTTTGTCAACTCCTTTCAGGTAGCTCTCTCGCCCATTGCTCCCTCTAGACTGAGGAGCCAGAGTCATGTTTTGTCATCCTGTCTCCCTGGTGCCCAGAACAGCACCTGGTACAAAATAGATATTTAATTAATCATGATTATGATTATTGTCTGGCTCGCTTCACTATCCTCTTGATTTTCTTGCTGGAGATTTCTATCCTTGCCCAGCTGATATTCCTGAGAAACCAGGAAGCCATGAGGGTAAAGAAATTCTCAGCCCCATCAAGGACTGACATTCGTTTTCCTGCTCATGGCCACATGATTAGAAGTTGGATCCAAGACGTGAGTATCATTTCTGTCCCTGGCAGAAGAAATAGCATGATGTTCTGAAACAGAATGAGTAGCTTGTGGTTATTTCTGCCACAGCTGAACTCTGATCTTTTTTTTCTACAGCAAATGGATTCGACTGCCCTAAGGAAAACCAGTTGAAAACTTTTAGGTGAAAACCTCTTCACATCTTAGGTCTCTTCTCTAGCTCCCTTAAGATCTGGTCCTGAGAGTAGCCTTTCTTGATTCTTGATTCTAGATTCTTTTTTTTTTTAAGACTTTTATTTATTTATTTGACAGACAGAGACCACAAGTAGGCAGAGAGGCAGGCAGAGAGAGAGGAAGGGAAGCAGGCTCCCTGCTGAGCAGAGAGCCCGATGCGGGGCTCGATCCCAGGACCCTGGGATCATGACCTGAGCTGAAGGCAGAGGCTTTAACCTACTGAGCCACCCACGTGCCCCTTGATTCTAGATTCTTGATTCAGGTCTGTACGAGCAGATGAGCATAAATGTTCTTCCTCCACGAATGTGTAGGAAGGAAATTTTCCACATACCTTTATACGAATGAGGTAGTTATAAAATGCATTAGTCATTATGGCAAAAAGAGCCCAAACTTGGATGATGCTCAAGTCTGCTTTTCCTCTGACAAATGAAAACCAGGTTAAAAGAAAAGTCTATGCATCTTTGGCTTTTCGTGCCCAGCGGGTCTCAAGCAGCATCTCCAGATGCTCACGGTCCCAAGAAGTGTCTCCAGAATGCAGCAGCTACAAAGCATTGCACGCTTGATAAACTCACTGGTGTGTTTGTCCCTCCTGCATCCACCGATCCCCATAAGCAGAGAGAACGTCTCCTTCTCATCACTTTCCTAAGGAACAGACTTAAGTGTGCCCTAACAGGAGATGAAGGAAAGGAGATCTGTATGCAGTGTTTTATTGAGATCAATGGCAAGGTCCGAACTGATAGCCTACCCTGCCGGTCATCAGCACTGACAAGACTGGAAAGACTTTCCATTTGATCCATGGCACCAAGGGCTGCTTTGCTGTTCACCGGATGACACCAGAGGAGGCCACATATAACTTGTGCAAAGTGAGAAAGATCTTTGTAGGACAAAAGAAATCCCCCATCTGGCGACCCGCAATGTTTGCACCCTCTGCTCTCCTGATCCCCTCCTCTAAGTGAATGACACCCCATTCGGATTGATTTGGAGACAGGAGAGATTGCTGATTTCATCAAATTTGACACTGGTAATCTGTATGTGGTGACTGGGGGTGCTAACCTGGGAAGAACTGGTGTGATCACCCACAGACAGAGACATCCCAGTTCTTTTGACACAGTTCACGTGAAGGACGCCAGTGGCAACAGCTTTGCCACCTGACTCTCCAATGTTTGTGTTATTGGTAAAGGCAACGAACCATGAATTTCTCTTCCCTGTGGAAAGGGTATCTACCTCACCATTGCTGAAAAGAGAGATAAGAGACTAGTGGCCAAACAGAGCAGTGGATAAAATGGTCTCTAGGTGATGTGATTGGAAGTCTTTATACTTAATTAAAGGTAGTACAGCATGAATAAAAAGGTATATGCATGAGACATGAGACCAAAGTGAATGACCTTAAATCCAAAGAAATGAGCTCTTATTCTACACATATATCCAGAACAAGGACAGTGGTTCTTTTTTCCCTGTGTGAGAATGTGTCAACTTGACTAGACCACGGGACTCAGATATTTGGTCAAACATTTTTCTTTTAGTGAGATTAACATTTAAATCAGGAGAGTTTAGGTCTTAATAGAAAAAGACTCACTTCCCCAAGCAAGAAAGAATTCTGCCAGTGACTGCCTTTGGATTCAAATTGCAATTCCTTCCAGAGTCTCCAGACTGCTGGCTTAGCTTGCAGAATTTGGACTTGCCAAGCCTCCAAATCATGTGAGTCAATTCCTTAAAATAAATCTCAACCTCTCTCTCTCTCTCTCTCACCTTGTCCCTCTCCCTCTCAATCTCAGTCTTTACATTCTGTTGCTTTTGTTTCTCTGGAGAACCCTGACTATCATATCCTGCTATAGCTGAATTGTTAGATCAAGGGATGCCCCTGTGACATGTTACCATTGGAAAAGAAATCTAATAAAGCTGTAAAACCATTTAGAGCTGTGGGTGAAAAGACAGCCTAATCCTTAATTATTAACAAGGACATCTACCTCTTCAGGATTATGAAGTGTTTTGTTGTTAACCTTCTTTTTGAAGATGAAGCCATGTTAATAGTGGGCAGAGCTGTGATTTTTGCTTGGATCTTCAAGCATGATGGTATGGGCATCGCTGAATATCCCCAGTCTTTCTTCTACTCATTGGTAATGAAGAGAAGGCAGATAAAGCACCATCTAGGTCCTGACAAGCCACTAAGTACTAGGGATTGATTCCATATTAGTTTCCAGTGGTTGTTTTAATAGATTACCATGAGTTGCTTATTTTTATTTATTTATTTTTTAAAAGATTTATTTATTTGAGAGAGAGGGAAGGGCTGAGAAAGAGAGAGAAAAAGGCTTAAGCAGACTCCATGCTGAGGGCTGAGCCCCCCAAGGGGTTTGATCTTATGACCCTGAGAGCATGACCTGGACGGAAACCAAAGAACCAGACACTTAACAGACTGTGCCACCCAGGCACCCCACCCTGAGCTGTTCAAAACAGAACTCTTTTCTCTTACCATTCTTGAGACAAACGGGCCAACAAGCCAACACACCAGTTTCACTAAGGCTAACTGAAGGTGTCAGTAAGTAGGCCATGTTCCCTCTGGAAGCAAGAGGGGACCATCCATTCTTGCCTCTTCTGGTGGTGCCCAATTTCCTTGACTTGTGCCTCCAGTCCTCCACCTCTGGACCTTCTTGGCCACATTAGTTTTCATTTCTCTTTAGCTGCCTCTAATCTGAAGCAGTTTTTTAAATCTTCCCTTGACTATCATAACCTTGAGAATTGTGAAGATCATAGTCCAGTCGTTTTATAGGAGATCTTTTGATTTGGGTCTGTCTGATGCATCCCCATGAGTAGGCTTGGATTCTGATTCTTTGGTGGGTCCACTGTGGACATGGTACCGTAGCCCCTGGCAGTGTCTCAGCGCCCATGTTTTACTCTGCTTCATTACTTGTCATGTTAACTTGGATCACTCGATTACGAAGTGTTTGCTAGCCTTCTCCAGAGTCCTTTTACCGGGTTTCCTTAGTAATTAGTGAATATTTTGAGGGGCGATACTTAGAGATTATGTAAATATTCTACTCCTCATCAAACCTTCAATTTCTCCATTTATCTATCTAAATATTTATGCATTTATATAATAGATTCTGCCATTGTTTCATGTGTTTTAATTCATTACTCTCATTATTTATTTTGATGCCCTGACTCAGAGTTAGCCAGTGGGAGCCTCTTCAAACTGGTTTCTGTTTCCTTTTGACATGTGCCCATCTTTTTTTTTTTTTTAGCACTTTCTTATTAGTTATGGCTGAATAAGACATATTCTAGGCTCATTGTTTACTTTTTCTGTTTGACCTCTGGAATCAGCCATTTTCCCAAGGATCCCTGATTCCTTTAGTGAAGAATGATATTTATCTATTTATTTATAAAAGATTTTATTTATTTAGAGAATAAGCACACTGTGTGTACACAAGTGGGGGAAGGGGCAGAAGGAGAGGGCGAGAGAGAAACTTAAGCAGACTCTGTGCTGAGCACAGAGCCCAATGCAGGGCTTGATCTCAGGACCTGAAATCAGGACTTGAGCCAAAATCAAGAGTTGGACACTAACCGACTGAGCACCCCCCGGGCTCCTCCCTGGCGGCACTTCCCCACCCCCCAACCACCCCCCACTGTGCTCCTAGTGGAGAATGATATTTAGAATGAAGACCTGGGTGTTAGGTGTGGTTATTTCTATTGGAGAGTTGCCACTCTTTCACCCTTTCAGGGAACAGGCAGGAAATTCATATATATATATATACACGCATTTACAATTATATTTGTTTATTTACATATATTGAAAACTATGTGTTCACATTAATATCTTCCGTGCTAATCCAACAATGTAGGGTTTGTTATAAATGTTCTCCCTTTCCGTATTTGTAACTCCCTTCCCTGATAATGAGATACCCGACTCCCGTCATCCATAGTATATTTACTTATTTCATCTTCTCACCCTGCTCATTCTCCGACACCCTGCTCTGGGCCACCACATCTCTTCACGCCTTCACAAGACCCCTCCCTTCCATGGCCCCTCATAATGGCTTTTGGACTAAATTGTTCAGAAAGGAAAGGGAAGGGAAAGAGAACATTTCTGTTCAGCCATTTTTTAAAAGATTTTATTTATTTATTTATTTGACAGACAGAGATCACAAGTAGGCAGAGAGGCAGGCAGAGAGAGAGAGGGAGGAAGCAGGCTCCCTGCCGAGCAGAGATCCCCATGTGGGGCTCGATCCAAGGACCCTGAGATCATGACCTGAGCCAAAGGCAGAGGCTTTAACCCACTGAGCCACCCAGGCGCCCTGTTCAGCCATTTTTTATTGAATGTGTACTGCAGGCAAAAGATGATGCTGGGTGCTGTTTGGGATACAGAAAAAAGCGAGATGCTCTGGAGTTTATAGACTTAGCAGACCTCTGGGCTAGGTTATACAATTATAACAAATGACTCCCAAAGCTCAGGGGCTTAAGACCACAATGGCTGTGTGTGGGAGTCAAATACAAAGGAATGGATGTCCTGTCCCATTTGGTCATGCTGGATCTTAGAGCTTCTGAGTGGAAGTAGCCTATGTCACTTGTGCTCATAGCTCACTGGCCAATGCAAGTTACAAGATGAAACTTGACATGATTGGAGTGAAGAGGCACAATCCTTCTAAGAGAGAGGAAGTGAATATTTGGGGAAAGTAATGCATTAAACCACTTAGAGTTGTGAGAAAACAGACAGTACACACCTAACTAGCAGTCATGGTGTGAGAGGGGAAGATGTTTAGACCATTTAATCCTGCTTTGCCATGAGACAGGTAGGAAAAATACGACAAACTGAAGGGTGTGATCCATTCTTTGGTCTTACAGAGAGAAAGATTTCAGATGAAAGCAAGAAACAGATAAAAGTGACAATAAGGATTCTTGCCTGGGTAGGACAAACAGGGGAAGTAAGGAAAACAGCACATTCCTTAAGACCTGGAAAAGAGGGGCGCCTGGATGGCTCAGTGGGTTAAAGCCTCTGCCTTAGGCTCAGGTCATGATCTCAGGGTCCTGGGATCGAGCCCCGCATCGGGCTCTCCGCTCAGCGAGGAGCCTGCTTCCCCCTCTCTCTCTGCCTGCCTCTCTGCCTACTTGTGATCTCTGCCTGTCAAAATAAATAAATAAAATATTTTTTAAAAAAAGACCTGGGGAAGGAACATAATATAACATGTAACATTGCTGAGGAAGCAGATGTTTGAGTTAATAATTAAGATTGGCACTCTCACCCACAGCCATACAGGGTTTTCTAGAGCTTTATCAGATTCATTTCCCAACAGCGGAATTCCACGGGGCTCTCTCTTAGACCAACAATTCATTTGTAACAAGGAGGGGGGTACCCACTATCATTGGACTGGATATTCAAACAGAATGAAAATCATATTTTGAATTTTCCCCAGTCTAATAGTTGAAAATAGTATATCCTCATAGTTTTTGTATTTCACTTATTATGAGTAAGGATGAGCATCTCTTGTTTTGTGTCCCTATTTCCATTTTATTGGGCTGTTTTTATTAATACTTTTATGCCTATTTCTCTACTGGGTTTTGGGTCTTTTTCTAAGGATTACTAGGAAAGGTTGAGAAGGGTTTTATAGGTCAGGGTTGAGATGAGGGATTCTGCCAGAACTGTGCCAGGTGTTAGGGATGGATGGATGTAGTCCTTGGACTGAGTCTCTCTCTCTCTAGATTACCACAAGTGAAAAGACTCACCTGTTTCAAGTATTTAGGAAACAGCCACGAGTTCAAGAGGTGGGGCTTAAGGTCCATGGTGTGCTTTGGCGGGAGCACAGTCCCATTTCGGCCAAAGAGAAGTTCTTAGTGTCTCTCTCAAAGCAGAGGCTGTGGTGGGAGTTGCTTTTCAAGTGATTTTTTTCCCCCGAGTCCTTTCAGGAGAAGACGAGGGAGAGAACCAGGACAGGTTAAAGGAGGAAAACTAAGCAAGAATGCAGTCTCCTCGGGAGGTTAGCTTCAGCCTGGCCCCAGGGGGAAGCTCCGGAGAGTGAATTTCGTCACAGAGACGTCAGCCCTTCCTAGAGAGAAGCAGCTTGCCGCTTGTGCTCCGTGCCAGTGAGCGACTCGCTGGGGGTGGGGGCTGGGGAAGAGCAGAGCTTCCAGGTCAAGATGGCCGCGGTTTGGTGGAGGGCCGTCCTCTCTCGGAGGGAGCAGCCGTGAGCTGTTAGCGGCTGGCCACCACTTGGAGCAGCTTGAGGGACAGGGGCACCTGCCTCGGATCGGAATCTGGGCGGGGCACCAACAGCGCTCGTTGCATTTAGCGGGATGTGGGGTTCCCCCCAGAATCCTGCAGTAATTGCCAGTGTCTGGTTCCAAGTGTGTCCTTGAATGTCCCCTGAAAGTGTCCCCAGTAGCAAGTGGAAAAGTTTTCAACAAAAGCTAATGGACATAGCCCAGAAGCATAATTGTGAAACTCATGAATCAGTTCGTCTTGTCGTGGCTTTGCCTAGGATCATCATTTGTTATCTTGAGCAAGACACTCTGCTGGGACTCAAGTGTTAGTTTATGAACATTTTGATTATTCTGGGGTCCCAGCTGTAAGACGCCAGAAGCTTGACTCTGCAAATATATCACTTAGTTACGGGTGGTAATGGCTCCATCGATGGTGGCAGAGGTCAGCCCAAGCAAATATTTACACCTGACCATGAATGTGTGAGCAGGATGCTAATGAATGGCTGTGCTGATTGCTTTCCCCTGCCACAAACATTGGCTCCTGTTTGGTTGAGCTGTCCAGCTGACACTGTCGATTAGAAACGACAGAATGCTGGCAAAGATCCATAGGAGGGAGGGATAGTAAGAAAATTAGCAAACTGTGTAACTTTTGATAGTTCTAGTTCCAAATATAAATTGTTTGTGGGTGTTCACAGGAGGTTATGGCTTAATTATAGGCCTAAAAAAAAGCAATTAGATTTATAAGTAGGTTCGGATTTTTTTTTAATATTTTTTATTTATTTGACAGACAGAGATCACAAATAGGCAGAGAGGCAGACAGAGAGAGAGGGGGGGGAAGCAGGTTCTCTGCTCAGCAGAGAGCCTGATGTGGGGCTCGATCCCAGGACCCTGGGACCATGACCTGAGCCGAAAGCAGAGGCTTTAACCCACTGAGCCACCCAGGTGACCCAGGTTTGGATTTTTGAAATCTTTCAGTTTAGCACGGGAAGCCAAGCTGAGGACATCTTGTTGGATTCAGGTGGATGTATTTGAATTTAGATGTATACATAAAACAAACATTTTGCCCTTTCCAGTCCTTTCCTGTTATAAACGTTAGTGTTGAGTTTTTATTATGACGTGTAATGTGTTTTTATATATACTTGCATATATTGGTTTGGCTTGTCAATAACCTTGTTCTATGTATTCATGGTGGTCTTGGCCGACGGTCTTACCATTCATGAAGGCGACCACTCGTCTTCGCTTTGGTTACACTGGTGGCTTTACATGTTGATATTTTTCATGGCTGAACCTATAAGCTGCTAAAGTGCCTTTCAACATCATACATCAGCTCTCGCTGACAGGACCCCGAATGCTGAGGTGTGGGCTGTGACTTCCAGGCAGGAGGGTCTCTCGCAGTTACAGCAGACAGACTGTGAGCTTGTGGGTGCCTTGATGGACGCTTTGTCCTCCAGTGACCCACCAACATCTTGACCTGCTTATTCTGTGGGCTGTCTCATTGCATATCAGTGAGTCACAAAGCAGAACACGAATGCCAGGAAAGCAGACACGGTGACCCAGTGTGCGTGAAGCGTCTTGGAAAGAGTGACTCTGTGGACTATTGTTTTTCCAATGAATCTGCCGTGGTCCCATTTGGGCCTCCTTCATCTCAGCCATAGGACTTTTCATTAAGGCATGTAAAAACTCCCTTGTCAAGAGTGAGAAGGGGGGGCACCTGGGTGGCTCAGTCGGTTAAGTGTCTGCCTTCAGTTCAGGTCATGGTCCCAGGTTCCTAGGATCAAGCCCTGCATTGGGCTCCTGGCTCAGCAGGAAGCCTGCTTCTCCCTCTCCATCTCCCCCTCCATCTGGCCTCTCTGCCTGCTTGTATTCTCTCTCTCTGACAAATAAATAAAATCTTAAAAAAAAAAAAAAGTGGGAAGAGGGTAGAGGGAACCAGCAGGTGTGTCCACTGATAGGGTAAAGTGGGCTTTTGGTCACAGCTTTTCCTAGAAGAATAGCAACACAGGGATGTGTGCACCTTGCTGTTCTTAATCTCTGACACAACAGTCCTGCTTTGCTTTGAGATAAAGGGCGCTGCCCCTTTCTTCAATGGCTGTGTGAGTTTCTCTAGGGTTTCGGAACAGCAGCGCAGGTGAATGTTTCTGTCGTGGCAGCTCAAGCCTCACTTTCTAAGAACTTACTATATTCCAGGCACTGTGCTCGGGAAAATGTGTACGCTATCTTATCAAGTCCTTCTACTAGCCCAGTGTGGTCACTGAAGGTACTAAGAGTGAGTACCTTTATTATCCTTATTTTGCAATCAAAAAACTGAAGCTCGAGGAATTTAAATAGGTTTGTTGAGGTCATGCAGTGAGCAACAAGGGAGCTAGGCCTCCTACCACAACGTTCCTTAACCGCTCGGTTACACTGCATCCGCCGCCACCGTTTGCGGGTCTGGCGACAGCTTGACTCTGAGTGCTGGGTGTACCCCGCACAGGTCAGTGTCTGCTTTTACAGTTACCTAGACAGCTGTCGTGCTTAGGGAAGCACTTAAAAGTATGGCTTTTTAATAAATTTTTAATCCTGGGACCTCTGGGTGGTGCAGTCATTTAAGCGTCTGCCTTCAGCTCAGGTGATGATCCTGGAGTCATTCCCGAGATTGAGCCCCCTGTTGGGCTCCCTGCTCAGCAGGGAGTCTGCTTCTCCCTCTGCCCTGCATCCCTCTCGTGCTCACTCTCCTCTCTCAAATAAATAAATAAATTAAATTAAAATAATAATTTTTAATCCTAACCACTTGGACGGACAAATTTATTCAGGTGAGTTTCTCTGATCCCTTTAACCAAAGGAAGGTGTCCTGGACTTGTCACCATTGTCGTTTGCTCTGCGAATTCAGGCTGATGCCAGATCCTGTTGCCTTCACTTTCCCAGCTCCTTGAATCGGCTCGTAACCCTTGCCACATAGTCCTCAACAAGGCGGGGGTCAGGCCATTTCCTCAGACTCCTTGTCTCCACACCTTTCCATAGGAGCCAGGGTCAAAACCCTTCTAGAACCATTCTCTCCATCTGTCACTGCACAAATGCTGTTCCACTGAGACTCAATGGTTATTCTCCACTGCGTGCAGATCAAGGGCTATGGCTTTTGCTTTCCTTCTCCTGGTCACCTAAGAGCAAGTTATTTCCCTATTTCCAGTGTCTGTCCTGCCCAGGCCCACTGCTCACTATTGCACCATCACTACCCTGTACTGTCCGTGCTTCTTGACCGCTGCAGTGACCTTTAGCTGGTCTTTCAACTTCTATACTTACTCTCCTGTTTAGTGATCTGTTACTGTACTAACAAATGGTCCCAGAACACAATGACTGAAAAACAACAAGCATGTATTATTACCCTTTCTGTGGCTCAGGAAACCAAGAGCAGTTTGGCTGGGTACCTCTGGCTCAGAGATTCTTGTGAAGTTGCTGTCCACTTATCTCAAAATGTGAACGGGGCAGAAGGATCTACTTCCAAGATCATTCACATGGCCGTCACAGGTCTCAGCTCCTCATGGACTTTGGACTGCAGGCCCTAGTTCATTCTCACATCCTGTGGATGTTTTCATTAGGCAGCTCACAATATGGCAGGCGGCTTCCCCTAGAGTAAGTGACCTGAGAGAGAGAGGGAGAGAGGAAGTGTAAGAGAGAATATTCAAGATGGAAGCCATAGTCTTGTTGAAGCCCAATCTCAAAAAAGGGCAATACCCTGTCACTTCTATCATATTCTATTCATTATAAGTGAGTCAATAAGTGCAGCCTGTACTCAAGCGGAAAACAGAGAGGCGGGAACACCAGAAGGTGGGAATCAGTGGGGACCATCTTAGAGTTGGCCTACTAGATCCCCTATCATCTACTCTCTGTTCAGCAGCCAGAGATATAATTTTTTTTAAAGATTTTCTTATTTATTTTAGAGAGAGAAAGAGCACATGTAGGGAAAGGAAGAGAATCTCAAGCAGACCCCATGCTCAGTGTGGAGCCAGACACTGGGCCCTATCTCATGACCCTGCGATCACAACCTGAGCCAAAATCAAGAGTCACATGCTTAACTGACTGTGCCACCCAGGTCCCCCAAGACATATAATTTTTAAAAACATTTTGTTTTGAGATAATTAAAGGTTCCAAGGGTGTGATTTTAAAATATAAATCAGGGGACGCCTGGGTGGCTCAGTTGGTTAAGCGGCTGCCTTCGGCTCAGGTCATGATCCCAGCGTCCTGGGATCGAGTCCCACATCGGGCTCCTGGCTCGGCAGGGAGCCTGCTTCTCCCTCTGCCTCTGCCTGCCACTCTGTCTGCCTGTGCTAGCTTGCTCTCTCTCCCTCTGTCTCTGACAAATAAATAAATAAAATCTTTAAAAAAAAAAAATAAATAAATAAAATAAAATATAAATCAGGGGCTCCTGGGTGGTGCTTTCGGTTGAAACCTTGGAATGGTTTCCCAGCATCCTAAGCCCTCATCATGACCTGTAGATTCCTTTAGGAACCTCAGCTATTTTTCTTACCCCTCTTCTTTCCTTCTACCCTCTCTTTGCCTCCTGCATCCTTCCTGTGTAGACCTCCACTATTTCTGCCAAACCCACTCCAGCCTTGGGACCTTGAACTTGCTGCTCTTTCTGCATTGGACTTGCTTCCCTGGGTAACTAGAGGCTTCATTCAGATCTCTTTGGAGGCAGCCCCTCCTCTGAGGGGACCCTAACTAGAATGTACCCCTCATTAACTCCCACTACTTTATTTGGTTTGATTTTTATCCATGTCTTGTATCCCTTACCTGAAAATTATTTTGTAATTCTCTATATATTTCTGCATCATCTGGTAGAATATTAACCTCCTCAGAGGCGGGGATTTGGTTTTATATTCGCCAGCATGCTCAATGCCTCAGACCATGGCTCGCTGGAAATAAGTGATTTATAATATGCCCCCCTGGACAGAATCACGTGGAAGCAATACACAAGATCCATATCCACCAAACCCAAAGGAAAAATAAAATGGTTTTTATGACGTCCTTATTCTGTGCTCCACACACCATGTCCTGCACTCAGAGTAGCAGTCCAGTCCTTCCCATTCGCCAACAGCAGCTGGAGTTATTATCGTCAAGGTGCTGGGATTCCCACTCAGTCCCCACATCACATTGAAAACCCACCAAGAGCCCCCAAGCCACTGTATGGGAAAGCTGTTTTCAGTCTGCTTTGCCTTTGAATGTGAGCACAGCGGTCCTTCTCTTGGGAGTGTGTGGCGAGGTGTGATGCGAGTCATGGCCAAGAGTGCGGAGGTTGGAGAGCCTGGGGTGAGGAAGCTGTCAGCTGGGGCACCGGGGAATTGAACGTTTCTGCAAGCATTTCTTGCAAGCTCCGTGACTTCAGCCCAAGCCTCCTCTGCAGTGAGGGGGGAAAGCCTGAGGCTGAATGATTGATTCTGTTGTCTTTACTTCAGTAATAAAATCCCAGGGATATTTTAGCGGAAAGTTTCTGATGTACCTTTTAGTATGTCAGGCTTTTATCTTGAACTCCGTAACTTGTGAGGAGATGCTGCAGGCAAGTGGGGATGGTGGGATGGTGAAGGGGACAAGGGAGGTGATTTTTATCACAGTGTGGTGAGAAAAGAACTTCCTTCTTTTTGTGTTAAAAGAGGAGCACTTGCAGCTGAGAACTTGACGGGACCGCAAGAGGAGTCCTGGGCTGCTGGAGTTGTATGGGATTTTTCCTGCTTTAAAACATTAGTCTATCTTACATAATCCGCAGACTATTTTTACTGAGTAGCACTTGAATGTGAGAAGAGTCCTTTAGAATAATTTCTGTGGAACAAATTTGGTGGCAACATCTTTATTTTCTGCGTGATGTGGTAGATTCTTAAAGGACTCTTTTTTTCTTTTTAATCTTTTTCCTCTCAAAGCCATGCAGCCGTGCACATTGGAAAACAGTTGCTTACTACTATCTGAAAATCAACTAAAATAGAAAAGAGTCATTTGTCCAAATCCGGATTTTCTCACCTTTAACATGGGGCTGATATGCCCACTGTCTAGGGTTTTCGTGAACATTAAATGTGACGATATAACCCAAGCTCTCAGCTCAGAGTTATACAAGGAGCAGCCCTTCCATAGACTGTTCTCATCCTTGTTATAATATTATTATTTTAAGGAGAAGAAAGCAAAGCATTCAACTCAGAGCCTTACCAGCAATTTAAGGAAGTAGCTCCAAAAGACAAGACCAGCCAGAGAAAAGGCTACTGCTGGGATTTTGTATCAATTTGCACAACTTTCGGGTTTCAGCTGGTTAAGTACCAGTGTCTTCCTTCTATTATTCAGAGTGAAATATGGTGTTCTTAACAACAATTAATTTGTATTTGTTTTAGTTTTTACTTCAGAAAAATAGGTTATGGGACACGTGGGTAGCTCAGTCGGTTAAGCGTCTGCCTTCGGCTCAGGTCATAATCCCAGGGTCTTGGATCAAGCCCTGCATCGGGCTCCCTGCTCAGTGGGAGCCTACTTCTCCTTCTGCCTGCTTGTGCTCTCTCTCTTCCTCTCTCTCTCAAATAAATAAATAAAATCTTTAAAAAGAAAATAAAAAAAAATAAGTTACACATTGACTTATTTCAGAATTCAAAAGGCACAAAGGAATTGCATTGATAAATCTGTCATTCTCCCTGCCACCAGCTCCCTCTTGCAGGCAACCAAGGTTATTATTTTTTTTTTTTTCCTAAAGAGAGGGTGTGGAGTGGGCAGAGGGAGAGGGGGAGAGAGAATCTTAAGCAGGCTCCGTGCCCAATGCAGAACTCAATGCAGGGCTTGATCTCATGACCCTGAGCTCATGACTTGAGCGGAATTCACAAGATGCTTAACTGACTGAACCACCCAGGTGTCCCAAGATTAGTAACTTCTTAATAGTCAAGTACAGAAACTTGTATCTATTTTCTCCTTCACACAGATTGAACCACATAGCACTTGTTCCGCATCTTCCTTTTTTCACTTAGCAAATTATGTCAACAATAATCCTTGTCTTTTAATAGTTGTTTAGAAGTCCTTGTATGAAGGACCATAATTTATAAGCCTCTTATTAATGCACATCTGGTTGCTTCCATCCTTTGCAATCACGGCAACAGCGAATAATCTTGTGCATATGTTATTTTTCACAAATGGAAATAGACCTGAAGGGTAAACCCAAACAAGAATCACTCGGTAGGAATTGCCAAGGGGCCCCCAGAGCAGTGGTGTCCATTCCCACTTTTGCCTGCAGTGCACAGTGAGCCTATGTCCCCCAGTCACTGCCACAGGGTGACCCCAAATGTTCTTCCGCTCTGATACATCATTGATAAGTGAAGTTTTAATTCACATTTCTCTTATTGATGTGATAAACAAAGTCAGAAGAAAATTCATTAAATGTCCTTACTACCCAGAGCCTACTAACAAGTCCCTGAAACCAGCAGAGTGACATTCCTCTAGGGACTCAGCTGCCTTGATGTTAATACTTTACTAAGGGTGAAAGGCAATCCCTCCCACCACCACCCCTGCAGGGATCCTGTAAGTCTACTTTAACATATAAAAATTCCTTTGGAAACTTCCTTTATCTCTAACCAACCCACCCCCACCCCCACCCCCACCAAGATACGTGTTGGCAATCATCCCCCAAGCATCTGGCTCACTAATATACATCTGAAGGGTCTCATGACTAAGGTTTTATTAGACAGTAATAAATGACCTTTTCACAACAATAGCTAGCCCCCTCAAGATCCTGGGAACCTTGCTTCCAAAAATGCATAGAGACCTCTGCTATCACTAACCCCCTCCCGACTGGAAAGTATAAAATGGGCCACTTCTCATGACCCCGGTGTGGCTCTTTCTGCCCATGAGTCCTTTCCCTGTACTTTAATAAAATTACCCTTTTTGCACCAAAGACGTCTCAAGAATTCTTTTTTGGCCATCAGCTTCGAACCCTAATGTCTTTCCTACATCATTACGAGTATAAATGAACACTTTTTTAAAAAAAGCTTAAGAACCTTTTCTGCAAATGGTTGGTTCTCTTCTCTGCATGTTTCTCTCTTGGGCTATTGGTAAGTGGAGGTATTAAAGATTGTAGTATATTGGATAGCAGAAAGAAACAGGTCTTCAAGTTGGTGGATCAATACTCAGATTCTGGTTCAATCTTTCACTGGTTATGCAAATGCTTTGGTGCCTCAGTTTTTTTGTCTCTAAACTGGGAAGGACAATGCCTCCATCGCAGGGCTCCAGGAATGTAGCAGGGGTGCCGAGGTGCAAGGGCCCCTGGGTCCTGGGGTCCCAAGCAGACAGGTTTGGCTCCTAGCTGCTGGCAAAATCCAAAGGCAGAGAGAGGAGTGGTGGTAAAACAAGAAAGGAATGTAGTTCGGTGAGGCCAACACCGGGAAGACAGAGGGCTAGAGTTTCAAAGGCCATCTCTAAAGTGCCAAAAATTCTTCCAGTTTTACATAAGGAAAATGTGGGACAAAGGTTGGTGGGTACATATAGGACCGCAGTGAAAGTCAAGTCAGTCACTGTCTTGGACTCAGTGGGGGGAGATGGGCGGGACTGGGGGGGAAGTGGGGGTCTTGCTGACCCCAGTAGTCCTTATTGCTGGAGGGGTAGTTTTGGTTCTGGTCACAGGATGCTTTGCCTGCAGGGTCCTTTGCTTGAGAAGCTGGAAAGATCTTAATTAGCAAGCTTGAGGTCAAAATGGAGGTAGTGGGAGTCCTCTTTGAGGACAATTAAAGCTAATTTATGTAACACTCCAATCTCTGGCCCTTCGTAGGAGGATCAAAAAGTTAAAAAGTGGTTTTTTTTCCCCCTCCTCCCATGATTTTATAAAAATTGCAACAAACATTTTTCCATATTCCTAAGGAGCCATATATAATTTCTAAGAAAGAATGAAAGAAAAAAGCTTGGAGAGGAAGGAATGGAGGGGCAGAGAAGTTTTCTTGGCTTAGGTATTTTGAACCCATTTTTATCTTGCTGCCCAGCATGCTTCTAAATCCACCTCTTCTCCACCTCTTCCTCTGAAGGTGGTCAGGGAATACAGGCTAATTTTAATATTTCCATTCGCAAAACATAATTGGGGAAGTAAATCTGCTATTTCTGAATGCACATCATGAATGACAAAGCAATAGGTAATAATGGCTTTAAAAACCCTTTGCCAATCCGCAGTATTTGGGGGGTTATGGGGCTCTGCCCCAGCCCTTAAATGAGCTCTCCAGGATGTTTGCTGCACTAATGTGGTGCACGGCTTTTTGCTAGCAAAATAGCAAAAGTGCGGAGTGCCTTGGTGGCTCAGTGGGTTAAGCCTCTGCCTTCAGCTCAGGTCAAGATCTCAGGGTCCTAGGATGGAGCCACACGACCAACCGACCAACCGGCTCTCTGCTCAGCAGGGAGCCTGCTCCCCCCCACCCCCCCCGCCCCGGCCCCCGCCTCTCTGCCTACTTGTGATCTCTCTTTCTCTCTCTCTCTCTTTCAAATAAATAAATAAAATCTTAAAAAAAAAAATAGCAAAAGTGCAATCTTCTAGTCCCTTCTCCCGCGGACGTGCACCATTACTCTCCGAATCAGCGGTGCCTAGCTCAGTGCCAAGCACGCAGAAGAAGCTGAATCTGACTGAATCATGGCCTGAGATTTGTGCTTTTGAAATTCAATATGAATCACGGTTAAAACCCCAAAGAATTAAAACATCTCTGACTTTCAGAAAGGACATTGATGCATGTTTCTGCTCTATATCCAGTTAATATGTCAGACTTACCTACAGAGCCATGCTTCTCAACTTTTTTTTCTTCAGTTCACAAGATCCTATTTTTATTCCAAATTTCCTCTCTCTGACTCACCAAATGTGATATGCCATATATTCATTGAAATAAAAATAATTGTAAACCTGTTTTGTGAATTACTTAATATCTCATGGGAGAGAGGGAGAGATGGTTAGGTGTTGTAAAGCTATGATGGAAAATTCATGCTCTGGACATCCCAGGATGTGAGATTTTAATAGCCTCATAGAAGGCTGAATGCTGAGGATGACTTTCTTATATTTCTCTGCTTTCTAACCGTTTAAAACTCAGTGGCTCTGCTCTCTATAGGCCCAGGGCACCGTTTATTAGGAGTAAACACGCTGGTGCTCAATGTGGATCTCTCCAAGCTAAGAATGAGATGCTCTCACGACCCCCACGTCCGCTTGCTGAGAGCTGGAGGGTCTGATCTCTGTAGTTGACTTCAGAGAAAGCACCCAGACGACCTCCTGTCTCCATTTTCGCTTCTGACAACCTGGGGCCTCTACCTGCAGACACCCGCCTCGGCTGTGGGCGCGCTGGAAAAGCCATTTGAAGCCTCCTCCTTCACTCAGAGCTCCACCCGCAGCCTTTCAGCCGCAGGCGCCCTCGGAGCACTCTGCTCTCTGATGTCGGAGAAGAGAGCAGGGATGAACACCCCAACCTCTGCCTATGTTTTAACGCGCTGTAGCCTCAGGAGTATTTGTCACACGTGTCAGGAAGGTCAAGTGTTGCAAAACCTTTCTGCAAGGGCTCTGGCCTGGAGCGGGGTGCCCGAGGGCCAGATGAGATCACAGACAGGCTGCTCCAGGGCTGCTGGTTCACTCGTTGTACCCTTTCCCTCTCCTTTCTCCTTTCCCCATTTTTATCCCTTTTCCTTATCACTGACGTCTTTAGAGAGCATGCACAGAAGGAGCAAAGGCGACACTTCTTGATTAACTATTGCTTGCTGGTTGACTTGGTAAAGGATGGTGGATTTCATAGGGAGACACTGGTTTGTGATGCAGCGTCAAGGTCTACCCCTGCCCCCCCCCCCAGCTCCTGAGACCTGAAACCACGGGTCATTGAACGTTGCCAACACACAATCTTGTGAATTTCGGCTTCGAGAAGAAACCTAGTTGGGCTTCTAGGCTTGAACATAGCCTTTGGGATAGGAACCCGATAACTTAGCAGAAACTGCCCCAAGTAAGAGCTTGCCAAGAGTGGGTGAGTGACTCAGCAGGGGCTCAGGAGGCCAGATACTAGCAGTGAAGACCTGACTAGTTTGGTTCAGAGAACAGTATGTGAAGGGTGCGGGAAGCCACGGGAGGAGCGGGTTCAGGCTGATAAACCGCTTCAGTCCCCGGGTGCTCCCTTATTCCCCTCCTGCTGATTGTCGTTTGCACATCAGTGGCAACCGCCCCTGGCAATCCCTGGGGACCTTAAGTGTGTGTGCACACATTGGGCATGTAATACTCAAGCCCTCCACAGCTAAAATTATTGTCTGTCTGTGTGTGTGTTACTTGTATCTTGAATGAGATGAGTTCAGTAGGATATAATTAAGAAGCAGCTCTCTTTTTCTCCTGCCACTGCCAATGAAGACACTTGGTCAGACCTTTGTGCAAAGCTTCTGGAATGCACGGAGGGCAGAGGCAGTGCTTTGGACTCTTGTTACCTTACTGAATTCTCTCATCATTCATAATAGTTGTTTAATAGTTTCTCTTGGGCTTCCCAGATATTCATTATGTCAAATGAAAATAGGTGGAGATTGAAATTTTTCCTCTCTAACTTTTACACTTTTTAAAAGATTTTATGTATTTGTTTGAGAGCGGGAGAGACAGATAGCAACAGACATAGCAAGAGAGAGCACAAGCTGGGTGAGGGGCAGAGGAAAAAGCAGACTCCCTGCTCAGCAGGGAGCCTGATGCCGGACTCCATCCTGATCCCAAGCTCCGGATCATGACCTGAGCCAAAAGCAGATGCTTAACTGACTGAGCCACCCAGGCACCCCTAACCTCCACACTTTTAATTTCATTTTCTTTTCCAAGTCTGTTTTACTCCAGTAAATAAGAACAGTGATAAATAAGAACAGTGGGTATTCTTGTCTTGTGATTTTTAAGAGCATGGCTGAAGGCGCCTGGGTGGCTCCATGGGTAAACCGTTTGCCTTCAGCTCAGGTCACGATCCCAGGATCCTGCATCAGGCTCCGTGCTCCACAGGGAGCCTGCTTCTTCCTCTCCCCCTCTTCCCACTCATTCTCTCAATCTCTCCCCTCCTCTCTCTAAAATAAATAAAATCTTAAAAAAAAAAAAAGAATCCCAACAAAATATTTTTTAAAAAATTAAAAAATTGGCTGAGCTTGCAGAAAAATGCATACTCTTGTATAATGCAGCTGGAAACACACATAGTTCATATGTAGCGATGGCACTTCTAAGAATTTAGAGACAGTGTAAGAGATTAATAAATAACAATGTATTATCAGTTTCTTTTTATAGTAGTATTTGTATGATGAAAACTCAGAAGCAATCTAAATATTCAACACTGAAGAAGGATTAAACAAATTATGGTATACCCCCATAGGATAAAATCAGGCTGTATTCTTTAATACACAACAAAGCACCCTAAAACTTAATGGCTTCAAACAATAAACATTTATGATCTCACACAATTTCTGTGGGCCAGGAACCAGGAAAAGCTTAACTGGATAGTTCTGCCTTGGGATACATTGGTGAGGTTTTGGTCAGGAGGTTGGCCAGGGACACCTCGGTGGCTCAGTTGGTTAAGTGTCTGCCTTCTGCTCAGGTCATGATCCTGGAGTCCCAGGATGGAGTCCCCCATCAGGCTCCCTGCTCCGCTGGAAATCTGCCTCTCCTTCTCCCTCTGTCCCTCTCCCTGCTTGTGCTCTTTCTCTTTCTCTCTCACTCTCTCTCAAATAAATAAATAAAATCTTAAAAAAAAAAAAAAAAAAAAGTAGAGAGATTGGCCAGGGCTGTGGTGGTCTGCAGCTTGCCTGGGGCTGTGGGGGCTCCTTCTAAGGTAGCTCCCACACAGTCTTGGTGCTATAGAGCCGGTTGCTGACAGGAAGTATCAAGTCCTCACCACATGGACCTCCCCATAGGACTGGAGTGTCCTCTCAGGGCTTGGTAGCTGGTTTCTCCCACAATGAGTGATCCAAGAGAAGGCCAGGTGGAAACTGTATTGTCTTTTATGAAGTCACACTCTTATTGTCACAGGATCCTATGTGGTACCAATCAGTTCTGTTCATTGTGGTAGGGGGTTCATTTTGGATGGTTTCCATCCCCTCAGTACAACCTGTAGTATTTCTACTGATACTAATTTTTTAAAAAAGGCTTCGTAGGTCACTTAGAGAAGAGTTGTAGGTGAGGTTCATTTCATTAGACAAAAGCATTGCATCTCTTCAAGATAAGCCATTTTGTACCTCAGGTTTTTGTTGAAATTGCTGAGGCACAACACCCTTAAGTCTCTTAGAAGTCCTGGAGTTCTCTGAATTACACCCTTAGAGTTTTCTTAATCATTACAATAAGATGTTACATGTTCTGTAGCCTCAGTTTCATCCATAGACCATGTTTTCCTGGAAAAGCCCTGGATTTGGTCTTTGCCTGGAAGCCATTTTACAATGTTAGTATTTTCTGTCATTCAGAAAATTTCAGAAGAAAGTCTTAATTCCTTTTTGTTTGATAGTTCTTCCTTCAGCGTATCTCTTCTCTCACATATTGTTACCAGTGGCAAGAAGAAATCAAGCGCACTTTCAACACTCTGCCTGGAAATCTCTCTAGCTAGATCACTTAGTTCATCAGATGTATTTTCTTTTCTTTTTTAAAATATTTTTTTGCATGTGACTGTGTTGCTAAATTTTCTGTCATATCTAACAAGAATCTCTTACCTGCTAGCTTCCAGTCACATTTTCCAGATTTTCCTCCAAGCTGTCACCAGCAGTGTCCTTGAAGGTCGCCAGGCTTCTGCTAACATTCTCTTCAGTGCATTTTACACTTTCACTTCTCAAAGTCTTTCCTTCATGTTGTTGTGAAGTTGCTCCCATGTTTTAGGTTTTTTGATATGGTAGTGCCCCACTTCTGGCACCCAAATATAAACAGTAAGTAGTTACTCCCACAATTTCTGTGGGACAGGAACCCAGGAGCAGATTAGTTTGGTGATTCTGTTTCAGAGTCTCTCACGAGCTTACACTCAAGATGTCAGCCAGGGTTGTAATCAACTGAGAACTTGACTAAGTGGGAGGATCTACTTCTGTGGTAGCAAATTCAAATACTATAAAATTAGTGCTGGTTATTGGTAGACAGCCTCAATTCCTCTCTGTAGGAATGCTGGCATCCTCATGACCCATCAGTTGCTTTTCCTGTAGTAAATAATCCAAAAAAGAGCAAGGCAGAAATTATAATGTCTTTTATCACATTTCTTTGGAAGTCACACTCTATTTCTGGAGTATCTTATTAGTTACTAATATCAGCTCTATTCATTGTGAGAGGGTACTGTGCAGGGTCATAAATAAGAAGAGGCCATAATCATTAGGGGCCATCTTGGAGGCTGGTTGCCATAATGACAGATAAATAATTATGGCAAATACCTAGAATAATGTGTTTGAAAGGTCTTTAATAATAGACGAAAGAAAAGACTTAAAACTTTTACTTAATTCTATATTATCCAAAAGTTAAAAGTAACTTTTTATGCTATTGTCTGGATGTGTCTATTCATGCGGAAAGATAGACCAGATGGAAAACAAAAATGTTACCATTGCTTATTTCTAGGTGAGAGGATTGTGAATTTTAAAGTTTTCTTAAATTCTTTTTATTTTCAAAATACAGCAGTACAGTATAGGTGAATAATTTTATAATTAACAAACTTATTAATTTTGAGGGCATAATTTAAAAATTTAAATTTGTGTTTATTTTCTGTAAGATGCAAACAATATTTCCCTTTGGTTCAAAAATTAAAATTAAAAATTAAAAACTCTTTTTTTTTCTTTAAGGATTTTATTTATTTACTTGACAAGAGAAAGAGAGCACGAGTAGGGGGAGCGGCAGGCAGAGAGAGGGAGAAGCAGGCTCCGCATTGAGCAAGGAGCCTTACAGGGGCTCAATCCCAGACCCTGGGATCATGACCTGAGCCAAAGGCAGATGCTTAACTGACTGAGCCACCCAGACAGCCCTAAAAATTAAAAATTCTATGCCCTTCAAAAAAACAAATGATAGTTTCAAATGGCAGGAACTGTTAACTCCTAATTTGGCAATTGATGATTTATCTCATTAAAAGGTAATCATGCTGCAAAATTTAAAATTAATATTTGTACTAGCACAGATGGAATATGTGTGCATGCATACATGAGTGTGTTCAATGGGAAAAGGGGGAAGACTCCTTTAAAGATCATTCCTTTGAGTTATTGCTTAGAAAAATACTCATTTGGGTTATTTAATATTGAATACTAATTAACAAGTGCAAACTTTCATATTTTCTCTCTTATTTGAAGACCTGCCTCCATAATTTCTCCTAAAAAGGTGAAATTTCAAGATGAAATATAAAACATCCCCATAAGATTGTTTGAAATAAAAAGGCAAAGCAAAGTTTAATCAAGCTGGATGTGAAACTTCCAAAAATACACCAGGCTTGAGATCCTTTGAAGCTCTTTCTGAAAATTAAGGCAAGAATTATTTTCTTCCCTTTGGATGTGAGGATGCCCAACTCCTTGTTTAGGACGTAGCTCAGGATCCTAGCAGTCTTTCCCACCCACCTCTCTCTACTCAGATCAGAGCCACTGTGGATATTCAATTATTTAGTTTAACTGCACAAAGTTGCCCACTGAGGGCTGGTGGGGCTGAAATTCCAGCTTACACATAGGTGTGCAGGTATCAGCCATGAAGGGAAACCTGGTTTCCCCCCTTCCTATTTCATAAAATGTCTACAGATGAGCTAAAGTGAGTTCTATCACCCCTTTGTATTATGAACCCTAGGAAAACAGTCATTTTGTCTGTTCTTGTGACTTTCTGCCTGTTACTGTGTAATTATTGCTAAGGGGTATCACTGTTGTGCATTTTGCTTTCTCATCTCCTTGTAAGTTGAGGTCAATGACCATGTCCTTTATTTCCTTATTTCTCTGTTTGATTACTAACATAACAAATGGTAAACTTTTAAGCATGGTAAATAGGCATTTAATTAAAACAAATCTTAGACATCAGAAATTATTCACTTTTCATATACTTGAGAATATCCATTTCACCTTTATTTTGGGGTCATATTTTACATATGTATGTATTTGAGAAAGAGTATGCACACCCACAGGACGGGGGTGGGGGTGTGTGCAGAGAGAGAGAGAATCCCAAGCATGTTCCACACCTAGTGCAGAGCCCAACTCAGGGCTCAATCTCACGACCCTGAGATTGTGACCTGAGCCAAAATCAAGAGTTGGATGTTTAACTGACTGAGCCACCCAGGAACATGTGGGGTGTATTTTAGCTCTCTGTATAATTTAAGATTGAGATCTCCTCACGCCCAGCACTTTAAAGATGTCTTTCTATTGTCTTCTGGCCTCCATTGTTTCTGATGAGAAGTCAGATGTAATTCTTACAGTTCTTCCTCTTTAACTTCATTTTTAATTTTTTGGGGGGGTTGATTTAAAGATTTTTTATTTAATTTTCAGGCAGTTTAATTATAGTGAGCTAACAAGTGATTTTCTTTGTATTTATTCTACTTTTGATTTGTTGAGCTACTTTGCTTCATAAGTTGATTTTTTTAAATAAAAATTGAAAAATATTTGGCTATTATTTATTCTGATATTTTTTCTATTGTATGTCCTTTGTCTTCTTCATTTGAGACTTCAGCCACATGTATGTTAGATCTTTGACATTGTCTTATAAACCACTGAGGTGTTCTTTATTCTTTAAAAAAGTTTTTCCACACTTTCTTATTCAGTTGGGTTCCTTTCTATTGATCTGTCTTCAAATTCAATAACCCCTTTTTCTGTAACATCTGTCACTGTTAAACACATCCAAAGAAATTTTCATTCCAGATGCTTTTCTATAATTTCCATTTGTTTTCTTTTTTGTATTTTCATTGCTCTGCTGAGACTCCATCTGTTTACTCCTTATGTATATCTCTTCATTTAATTCTTAAACATATTGATTGTTTAAAGTTCTCTGATTAAGTCCAACATTTGGGTCTTCTTGAGATCTGTTTTTATTGGCTACTTTTTCTCTTTATTATAAGTCATATTTTCTTCCTTTTTTTGTATGTCTAAAATTTTTATATTATATGCTAAACATTATGGATGTTGCTTTGTAGGAAGTTTAAATTATTTCTTTTTGAAAAGATTTGAGTTTTATTGTGGTAGGTAGTTGAATTACTGGAAGATCCTCTAATCCTTTCAAGCTTAATTTTAGGCTTTCTTAAGGTATGTCTACTTTGATATTTCCTAATTTCTAAGGTGTAGCCTTTTCACTAGCACACAGTAATTATTCCTAAAATGTGATCCCTTTCTGGAGGTCTCACTGAAATTTCCATGGTGCTAATATGTTTCCCTCCTCTCAGGCTAGACCAGGACTCCAATGTCTTCCAGGGATTTATGCCCATAGTAACCCTGTTCAACTTAATCCCCAGTTGCCACTCCCTGCTAGGCTTCAAGAAGTCTCATGCTGCCCATGCATAATTAAGAACCTGAGGCAAGGGCAACCCATTCCAGTCATCTCCCCCCTCGGGAGCTTTGTACTATCACCTTACCATCCCTCAATAAACCTTGCTTTGGTGCCCACCAAAACAAAACAAAACAAAACAAAACAAAAACCAAAAACCTAAGGCAAATCCCCATGAAGACTTTCATACCACCAACCCCTCTTCTGAGCAGCTCCCTCCTCTCTGGTACCTTGCCTGATGAATTCCAACCACACTGGCCACTCTGCACTCTTAGCCTCTGCCTCCTCGGCTCAGCAATCCCACTTCTCTTGGTCTCCATCATCTTGCACTCTGGTTTGAAAGTACCCCTAGGCAAAAACAGGGGTGAAAATAATGCTAAGTTTTAATGTGTTCCCTCATCTCATGGACCTCAGTTCTTCACAGCCTCTTTCCCCGTGCCTGTAAAGTTTGCCTCATATGTTTTGTCCAGTTTTATGGTTATTTACAGTGGGAAGAGAAGTTTAGTATCAGTTAAGCCCCATGTTGGGGCTTCACTAAGTAGAAATTACTTAAATAAATAAAACTTTAAAAACCCAGTATACATTGTTTTCTGGAAGGAACAAGAAATTATGTGACAGGAATAAGTGCTTCCTTTAGGAATCTGCCATATTTTGAACAAAGTGGAGAAAGAAGGCAGCAGGAATTTCCCAGTCATCTCTGTCCAGGTGAGCTGTAATGTAACAAACCCCTTCACAAAGAAAAAATAATCATGCATTCTGTGGTTCCTACATTTCTTCTGTCATAAAAAACCTCCTACAAGTTCATTCTACTCTGAAAAGTAGAATGTGTGGGGTAGAAGAACTAGACTTTAAATCGGAAGATCCTGGTTCAAGTCACTGTTTTGCCACTTACTGTTGCTGGGATTGATGTTCCAGCTATTCTCTGAGTCATAATTTCCATTTGTAAGGTGGAGAAAATAATATCTTCTCCATCAGTGACACAAGGTGTTTGTGATGCTTAAAGCTATGTGAAAGATCATTTTGAAGATTTATATTTCAGGTTCTATGTATTAAATTTAAAAATCAAGTTTGGGATGCCTGGGTGGCTCAGTGGGTTGAGCCTCTGCCTTCACCTCAGGTCATGATCTCAGGGTCCTGGGATTGAGCCCCACATCAGGCTCTCTGCCCAGCAGGGAGCCTGCTTCCTCCTCCCCCTCTGCCTATCTCTCTGCCTACTTGTGATCTCTCTCTGCCAAATAAATAAATAAAATCTTTTTAAAAAAATCGAGTTTGTAGAGGCACCTGGGTGGCTCAGTCAGTTAAGCGTCTGCCTTCAGCTAAGGTCATGATCCCAGGGCCCTGGGATCAAGCACTGCATTGGGCTCCCTGCTCAGCAGGGAACTTGCTTCTCTCTCTGCTCCTCCCCCTGCTCTTGCTCTCTCTCTCTCTCTGCCAAATAAATAAATAACATCTTTTTAAAAATCGAGTTTGTAATAATGCTTATCAAATTTGCTACAAGGATCAAATGACTAAATAAAAGGGTGCCTAGCATATTGTGAATACTGAATAAATTATTATTTGTATCAGGTAAGCTATTGCTTTGTAACAAATCATCCCATACACTAATTGTTGCTTAAAACAACTATTGTTTTTCACAAGGCTATAGGCTGTCTGGGGGTTCTTCTGGTGAGAACCGGCTCATCTGAGCTGTCTCTTGTGGGTGGGGATCCCCTGGCTGTCATTTAATTTATGATGGCCTCAGCTAGACTGTGGTTAAGTCTACTACATGACTTTTACCCACCAGCAGACTAGCTCTCATGCTGATAAGAGAGCAAGGCATGACGTGGAACCATGTGAGGATTTCTTGAAGCCCCTGCTTGCATCCGTGTTACTAAAACCCATTGATTAATGCGAGTCACAGAAGGAAGCAGAAAGCCAGTGTGGAAGGTTCTAACAAAGGAGCATGGATATAGGAGGGCATTAGTGCAATCAGTATACAACATTACCCTTGATTATCACTATTATTTTACTTTAATTTTGCAAAAAACTTACCAGGAAGTTACAGTAATAACCTTTTTCCACATCCACTTACTTTTAGGGCATGTCAGTCATATTAGAACAAAACAACCTAGGAATGGCAGAGAACAGACTGTTCACTCTATTTAGGGGGGCGGGGGCATTTTTTTTTTTTAAGATTTTATTTATTTGAGAGGGGGAAAGAGTGAAATCGTGAGAGAGAGAGCACAAGCAGGTGAGGGACAGAGGAAGAAGCATACTCCCCACTGAGCAGAGAGCCTGACTCAGGCTCCATCCCAGAACTCTGAGATAATGACCTCAGCTGAAGGCAGACATTTACCCGACTGAGCCACCCAGGCACCCCCACTCTATTCTTTGTAATTGCGTCTCATAATAAGGGATACACATTGTAACTTAGCAAAGGGTGAAGCAAGCATGTTTTGCCTTCTCTCCTCTCCCACCCTTATCCACCTGACTCTCATTAGCAAGAGACTACTGCAGATAACAATTCAGTCTGGGGTGTTTGGGAGGATGTTTTCCTTCATTGTGTATCCATAACATTTCTGTAACCACCACGCTATATCGCTATATCGGGGTTTTTTTTGCAGCAGTAGGGGATTGAGGGAATTTAAAAAATGAGAGCATGATAAGGGAATTACAAGAAATGTGTACTGAAACAGAGGAAGTAGAGATTAGAGAGATAAAAATGTTAAGAAGGATTTGGTAGCCAATTAGAACAGGTTTGTGAACTCATACGGAGTAAGAAGCAAAATGGGATTCAAATTTTTCAGCGTCCTTTTATTTTGTTTTCTTTTTCCCCATTGCTCACCTTTTGATTAAACTGTACTGGCAAAATAGGAGGGGGCATTTCTTCCTTTCAGCTGCTACTTGCCTTTCCATCTTCTGTTACTAAAGTGCAGTTCAGCACTACAGAAACAGATGGAGGGAAAGTTTCGAAAGAAATGAGATTTAGAAACCACGAACCTGTTAGGAAGCAGCCTTGTTTCCTCATTCCCATGGAAACAAAAATCTCTTGGGAAATGCAGACACAACAGAAATCCATGACTTTTCTGTTTCTGCTGCCCTCTGTCTGCATCCAAGGAAATGGACTTCAGGTCCTACTTCCATTCAATTGAAGGGGACACACCCCATCACTTCTTTCTGATGCCTTCCTTCCCCACCTTTCATTTACCCATCTTGATCTTATCCCATACCATGTTAATTTCCTTTTTGGTCACCTTAGCATCTTTGACTCTCCTTAGGATCAGAGAATGTTATGACTGCAAAGTCCACAGAAATCATCTAGCCCAAACCAATTACATAATGCGAAAGCAGAAGCCTGGAGAAGGGATGTTGAGGTAAAGATAGGCTAGAGCTCAGACTTGCAGCTCCCGCTTGGTGATGTTTCGTATCGACTTTGCTTTCTCCTTGTAGAATGTCCATTCCACTAAATAACAGATGTCTCACCAGCTGTTCAGGGCACTGACATCATGCAGGCCCCCCGTTCCTGGTTCAAAGTCCCAGGTTCATGTGCCGCAACCCCTGTTTACTCCTTCAGCCACAATCAGCCCTTCTTGTGTTAACTCAGAGAACTGCATACCACCCCACCGTGAAATTCAGACGTGTTTGAATCCTATTTGGGCTCTAAGTCAGACATGAATTATAGTACTCTGTAATACTATATCATATTTTTACCTGTTCGAAAATCTCATTACAAGACTATCAGGCCTTCCCCTCAACGACCTTTTCTCTCATTTTCACTAAATGTTAGTGTCTTTCTATTTATGTGAAAATCTCCCCAGTTGCATTCAGCAAAGACATTTTCTCCTCCAGTTGAAAGTGTGACATAAATTATTATACTTTAATTGAAACTTTTGGAGTATCAAAAGGTTGTGATTAGTTTTTTTAGTTTTTTGTGGTCAGTTTTTAGGGTGGTCTCAAATTTTTTAAACTTATTTTTTAGGAAGTTCCCTGTTATTCTCAGGGGGAAAAAAACCCAAGTATCTGATTTTATTTTTTTTTATTTTATTTTTTTTAAAGATTTTAAGGTATCTGATTTTAATAATGAGACTGTGCCAAGTAGATTGGAGTATCTCTATATAGGGATTTAGAAGCTTGGCAGGGTTTTAAACCTATTTTATTTAGGAAGAAACAATTTTCATCATAGAATTAACTCAGAAAACTCAGGGGATAAGTGAATTTTTCACTTAGACTCGTTGTTTATACAAATATAAGCCCATATTCCAATATTTGGGAAGTATAAGAGTCTTAACATGATGAGATCTAAGGCGGTTTGGGGTTTTACAGAGCCTGAGTGACATAATTTCTGGAACTAGTCATCTTTCTAGAGTCTTTTGGATATTAATGTAGACAGGGTGGAATGTTTATTGATCTCAGGATATAGCTAGTGAGTTGTTTTGTCTTTACATATAAATCCTTGATACCAGGTGATTTTTCTTGCCTTGTTCTGCTAAACATTCAGACCCAAGCAGCCATACTTGGGGTGAAGCTAGGTGTAGCTGTGATGGCTCTCAGGACTCCAACCACAAGCAGGAGCCCTGTGTGAGATCCCAAGTGACAAGAGGCCTGTGTCGCCTGTCCACTTGAACCAGAGACCACATCAAAAGGGCTGAAGGAGAGTGAGAGAAGGATAATCCTATATGCTAGAGAAAGTAGATTCTACCCAGATTTCCTTCCACACACACAGCCCAGAAAGATTTATTCCTTTTAATTTCCAAGATTTCTAGAAGCATTAAACTCTTATACTCTCTACCCTTTCATCAAGATCAGAATCTAGGCAATATGACGATCTACTCTGATGAACGGAGAGCTTGTGAGGAGACACACAACCTACAGATGCCATTTGATGACTAAGGCAACTGAAAGAAGCAGGTGTTTTGCGATCAGCTTTTAGATCCAATATTGACCAAATTTACTCTTTCATTTAGTTGTTTGTTCATTTGTTCAACAAATGAATCATTCATTCAATAAGCACCCAGTGAGCACCTACTTTAGTGACCCTTAGTCAGAGGACCTCAGCTTTCGGCATCACAGACTCTTCATAAATGAGCTGCCAGATTTGGGCCAATGCATTCATTTTATTCTGATACAGATGAGAGCGTTTTAGGATTACGGTGATGTCTGGTCCCCAAAGTTGAGCGGGGTCTGTAGGATAGTGTAGAGTGATACACAACTTGCGGCAAGGGCCAGCAATGAGCAATAGTGAAGTCAGTGCCTGGGAGAGGCCGTTTCCAGGTCAGAGATCTTTGACTCTAGGAGTATATACAAGAGTGTGATCAGGGCTGTAAACAATTTGTCTTCGACCACAGTACTGTTCTGATGGGTGACCAAATGAAGACTGCAATAACTGGAAGGTTGGTGTTTTGTTTTGTTTTTAAGATTTTATTTATTTATTTGAGAGAGAGAGAGCGTGAGCAAGGTGGAGTGGCAGAGGGAGAGGAAGAAGCAGGCTCCCTTGGAGCGGGGAGCCGGAGGCAGGACTCAATCCCAGGGCTCTGGGATCATGATCTGAGCTGAAGGCAGACGCTTAACCTACTGAGCCACCCAGGCATCCCTAACTGGAAGGTTTTATACATGCTATAACAATTATTTCAGGAGTGATTCTGGTAACTTACTCCTGGCTTCTTCAGCTCATAATTTAAGTCATATACAGATCATTGTAACAGAACAGTTGGCAAAGATCTGAGAATGGGGAACAGAGAAAGTTTGTTTTTAACTAAGTCACAAAAGGGCAGGAGGGGAAGTTCAGACAAGTGATCAAGGTGAACAAAGTCTGGTTCAGGTGAAGAAAGTGGCAGAGAGGTGGCAAAGCTATCATAAACAAGACCCTCCTTTCCCTATTTACTTACGTGTTCTTGAAAATCATCAGTATGGATTGATTTTTTTTTTTAATTTTTTTTAAGAGAGAGAGAGAGCATGAGTAAGGGATAGAGGGGAAGGGGGAGAGGGAGAGAGAATCTTAAGCAGACTCCACACCCAGCACAGAACTCCATGCACAGCTCAATCTCATGACCCTGAGATCATGATCTGAGCCGAAATCAAGAGTCAGACACTTAACCCATTGGGCGACCCAGGTGCTGCAATATATTATATTTTAGTAGTTTATTATTATACTTAATATTTTAGTGCTCTAATCATACTTGATTTGGCCAGTGGGACTCTTTTGAGCCATCTCCCAAATTCTTATAACATGCTCCATTTAGGTCCCCCTTTCGTGAAAGAATACCATGTATTTTCATAGAGCACAGGGCCACCAGGTAGAGAGTGTGCCCTCCAGCAACCTTGCAGCTAGGCATGGCCATGTGACTAGGTCCCAGCCAATCAGATGTGAACAAAAGTCATGTACGCAACTACTGAGCCATCTCCTTTGGGACAAAGCCACTACCCTGGGCTCTGTTTTTGTCAGACATGAGGGTAAGCCCACTTCAGCCCTGTGGATGACTGCCATACCCCAGGAGATGGAGAAGGAACAAGGCGTTGAGGAAGTGGGTCCTTGAATGACGATGCGAGACAGCTCTGTCCTGATGGCTCTGTACCACTCACCTCTGGACCATGTCAGGAGAAAAACAAATTTAAGGCCCTCTGTTTTATTCTCTCTTTTTCACATCCACCACACCCAAAGTCTTGTACAGTGCTCAAAGATACAGCAGTAAGAAGTGGCAAGATGTGATCAAGGAAATCTAGTGACTGGACCATGAAGAAATGAGTTGGGGAGTGGCAGGAGGTAGGGCTAGAAAAGTTGGAAAGGCAATAATCAGTGCAATTTTGTGTTCTGGGAAATTGTGGCCCTATGTGGTTTGCCACAACAGGGGAATGATGGATTGTGTACAGTCAGCCTTGGTTTGTTTTTTGTTTTTTTTTAATATTTCATTTATTTATTTGACAGAGAAAGAGAGAGAGATCACAAGTAGGCAGAGAGGCAGGCAGAGAGAGAGAGGAGGAAGCAGGCTCCCTGCCGAGCAGAGAGCCCGATGCGGGGCTCGATCCCGGGACCCTGAGACCATGACCTGAGCCGAAGGCAGAAGCTTAACCCACCGAGCCACCCAGGTGCCCCTCAGCCTTGGTCTTAACAGGTCTGCAGTGAGGTCTCTCCCCTCCCATCCCCTCCCCTGCCCTGCCCTGCCCTGCCTTTCACCATTATTTCGGCCTTTCCCCATTGTGAGTTCTGCCTTCCAAACAGTGAACTCCACCTCAATGCTGGCTTCCCACAGCCTTGGTCCTGAATCACTGGCCAAGCACTGCCACATACTATGCCTCTGCTCTTCCTCCAAACCTCCCATCCTCTCATTTTGTCCTTTATCTTCACCTCATCCCTTGAATTTCCTTTGTGAACCAATTGTCCTGTCAACATCCTGCCTTGACCCCACACCCGAAAGAATTCCACTGAAAACACACAGATCCTGGATCACATTTGGTGGGGCTGTCCAGAAACTTACCACCTTTTTTGCGAAATCTGGCAGATATTCTAGGAAAAATTAACAGGAGAATTTCTCTGTCAGCTGTGTTGTTAAACTCTCCTATATTTACTTCCTACTGGCCATCGTTGACAATTTGGAAAATAACTTATTTAGAGGAAATAAGGGCTTTCAGAAACCCCATTTCCAACAATCAAGAAAGCAGCATTTTTTTTTTTTCTAATTTTCTTACCAAACTCTTTAACCACGCCAGTTCCAAGAATTGTCTACACACCAACCAGAACTCTCTTGCTTGGTGATGCTGAGTGTCAGCTCTCTGTGCTTCCACAAAACTATAAACATGCACTGCAGCTCCATATCGCTGACAGCTAAATCCACCTTCCCCTTCCAGATTCCCTCTCTACTCTTCTCTACCTTGCTCGGTGCCCTGCAAGCCTGACTTGTATGGACAGCATCTCCAGGTCCCTTTGCCTTCTGCTTGCCCAGTGGATTTGGCCATTGGGAGGTGGCAGTGGGAGATGAGAGGGTGCCAGGAAAGTGTGGTCAGGGCTGGGGCTTGGCTGCAGAGCTGGGTGCATCCCTTTAGCGACGAAAACAGATCCTATCAGATGGCCATACCCGCTATCCGAATAGCTCTTCTCTGGGCTTCCGGTTCTGGTAACTGCTCCCTCCTCTCATCTTTGCTGACAGTCCTGGCTTCCCACTGTGACTTTCCATGGGGAGCAGTAGCTTCCCTTGCTGGTTTCTCTAATCCTGACTCCCACCTTTGTAGCTAGTCTGGTTATTACTATGTGGTCTTCGGTATCCAGTTTCAGTATCCATCTGTTTCCTACTGAAAAACTGACTGGGACTGTGATTAAGCTGGAATTGTGTAAAAAGCATCATAACACATAGATCCTGAAAGGGGGTTGGGGTGTAAGGGTTATTCATTTGGTCTAAATGACCTGATTCAAGGGTGCCTGGGTGGCTCAGTCATTAAGCGGACGTCTGCCTTCTGCTCAGGACGTGATCCCAGGGTCCCGGGATTGAGCCCCGCATCGGGCTCCTGCTCCACAGGAAGCCTGCTTCTCCCTCTCCCACTCCCCCTGCTTGTATTCCCTCTCTTGCTCTGTCTCTCTTGCTCTCTCTGTCAAATAAATAAATTAAAATCTTTAAAAAAAAAAAAAAAAAGTCACCTCATTCATTTGGTCTAAACGACTTCATTCTTCACCTCATATATTTTTTGTCATTTCTTCAGGTCAGAGAGCAATTTGTCCAGCTTGACGTGGGCATGGCCCTATGTATGCTTCTACGGCGTTCTCCAGGCAGAGGGAACAAATGTCTCTTCCGCGCAGAGTGCTCCCCGCCCCCCCAGGAACTTTGTCAGTCCTCCACCCCCTACCCACCTCTCTGTCTTTGTCTCTCTCTCTCTCTCTCTTTATTTATCTAACATCTATCTATCATTTGTGTGTGTACAGACATATACATACGTGTGTGTGAATACAGAATTCTTTTTTCGGAACCAAAGGTAAATTACATTATGGCACTTTACCTTTAAATTCTTCAGCGCGTGTTTCCTAAGAATAGAACATGCTCTTACATAACCACAGTACAGTCATCAACTCCATAACTTTACATTGATATAATTTTTTATCTATCCTGGCATCCATTTTTCCAATTTTGCCAGTTGATGTAGTAACGCTCTCCTCGGCGCCCGGCTCGCACGGGATCCTGCCTGGGGCCCCGTGTTGCCTTGAGTTCTGTGCTCCTTTAAGTTCCTCTCATCTGAAGCCCTCCGCAGCCTTTTGTATGACACCGACATTTTGAAAAATAGAGTCCCACCCTCCCACACATGCACCTTTCTTTTTAAAAATAGAACAGGCCTCATTTTGTGTTTGATGTGTCTGCACGGCGAGATTGGGGCTGTGCGTCCCCAGCCATAAAGCCGCACCGCGAAGTTGTGTCCTCGGTGCGGCACCGTGTCGGGAAACGCAGGACCTTCTCTAGCGAGAGTGACTCTGGTCTCTGCTGAACAATTGTTAGGTTTTTATTTTCTCCCCTGAGCTAATCGGCAGTCTGTGGGGAGATGCATTAAGACAGGTGCTCGTCCTACTCCTCACCAAAATCTCCCCCAGGACTCAGCAGCCCTTGTGTTTCTTGTTGACCTCATTTTTACTCTGCGCCTGCAAAACGAGGACCCCGCACTCCCTGAGGGACAGGCATTTGGTCCTTAGTTGTCTACTGTAAGCAGAATAACCTTCTCCTTGATTTCCTTCTCATATATTTTAAAAATCATTGATACGGATTGATGTATTCCCGTTTTTCAGTAGTTTACTATCGTCCTTAATGTCGGGTGCTCTGGCTGTTTATGTGGTTGGGCCAGTGGGAAGACTTTGAGCCATACCCCCCCCCCCCCCCCGCCCCCCGTCCTTGTCGCTCACTCCATTGTGTTTCACGTGCATTTCTTTACTTTCCAGCTTACTACCATGTTCCAGTCTCATCTTAATAGCTACCCTGGCAGAGACTTGGAACCAGCCATTTTTCTGAGTGGTCCTGTTCCCTCATTGTGGGGAATATGAGAAAGCCCTCTCTGGGCACTGACGTACTCATGGATGCTTCTGGGATGTCTTTGCTGCTTGGTACTTTGAGCAGACAGAACGGGAAAATATAAGCATTTATGTATTTACATACACTTATTCATATACGTGTACACACATAAAATACACACATAGCATATAAACATGTATATATGTACACACATCTTAGAAATCCCGAGTTTGCACCGTACTTCCAATTCCCATCCATTCTCTCAGAGTTCTGTCTTGCCTTGCCATTCTATTTTTGTATGACTCTTCTTGCACAGTGAGAACACAACAAAATCAGCACATTTATTCTCTTGCTCTATCCTGTATTACATCTAAAATATTTTCCAAATTGGTTCATCCATACCAATCAGTTTAATGAACCTACTGTATTAGCCAGCATTCTCCAGAGAAACAGAACAAATAGGATGTGGAAAGGGGGGGGGGCACAAGGGAGGGGTGCTTGTGGAAACTGGGACATTCAAGATATATGGGGCAAGTGAACAGGCCAGGGACTTGGGGAAGAGCTGATGTGGCAACTTGAATCAGAACTCCTTCCTCTTTGGAGGACTTGAGTCTTTTCCTCTTAAGGCCTTCGGCTGATTGAGTGAGGCCCACCCACAGGAGGGAAGTTCATTTGCTGTACTCAAGTCTACCAGTTTTAAGCGTTAATCTCATGTAAAAGACACCTTCACAGTGACACCTAGACTGAAGCCGGCCACACTTCTGGGTACCGTGGTCTGGTCAAGTTGACATGAAATTAACCATCATGCTTACTAAGAAAGGAAAACTTTTTTCAAAAAAATTTCAAAGGGAAGTTTGATACATAACAAAGGAATTAGGAGCTCACCTATTTAAAGGGTGAGGGAAAACTACCCCTCTCCTGGTCTCGCCTCCACAGGATCCCTGAGAGCTCAGTGCAGCCCAGATTGAAAACTACTGGTTTAGCCCAGGGGAGTCCATGATGTGGGAACTAAAGGCAGTATCTCTGGGGAAGGGATCCCTTTTGGGATCAGGGGACAGGGAAGTGGCCTTTTCAGGCCCTCAGGTCATACCACATCTTTGCCTCACCACTGTGAGACAGTTCTCCTCCGCAACTCTCTTTGCTTCTTTTCCCTCGCCAGGACACACACAAACAAGCACTCTTCAAATCCTCTTCTCCCCTGACGCTCATTCACTTCTTCTTAGCCATATAAGGCAAAGGAATACTATTGAATTTTTTTCTTTTTATGTCCAGGGGATGGAGAGTCGCTGCTGATATGAGGGATTCCCTAGGAAATTTTGTTATCTGAAAGTACATGGTTATAGTACTCCGAAGATAAACGCTTCTCTCTTGGGTAAGGCAAAGTATTCCAGATAACCATGCCTCCCACAGCCCAGATCTCAGGCTTATCTGTTTCGTGCGACTGTGTTAGTTTTACTTCAGAAGTATTTTATTCTGCTGAGACAGTGGGGAGCAGCTGTTTGATCCTTGGCGGAAGATAATCCCAGAGAGGCTCTATCTTACATGCTGGGAATTCTGAGTGAAATGGCCATTCACAGAATCCTTGCTAGAAGGTCTCATTTCCCACCTAAGGGACACCATCGGGTTCCCCGCACGCACATGCCCACTAGACAGGAGTCTTAAATGCACAGTGTGTGAGGGCACTTGTCGGACTGCATAGGTGGATTCGTGTGCCCCGCCCCACCTAGCCTCACTGTCACCCAAGCGCGCGCAGGCATGATCCAGGCTGCGGCTGTTCCGTATCTTCGAGGCCAGCGGTGAAGGGGGTGGTGACGGGGGCGGTGACTTGTGGAGGGCAGCCTGTGCCAGGGCATTCCTCAGGGTCCTGGGCGCTGCACGTGTGTCCACTACCTTGGTCACAGGCAGTGACAAAGCTGCAGAAATGGAGGCAAGCAGAGAGCTAAGAAAAGCTCCCCCAGCTGCAGAGAAGGGGAGCAGAAGGCTGACACTAAAACACATTTCCCTGGGGCACCTTGGTGGCTCAGTCGTGAAGTGTCTGCCTTTGGCTCAGGTCATGATCCCAGGGTCCTGGGATCGAGTCCCGCATTGGGTTCCCTGCTCAGCGGGAGCCTGCTTCTTCCTCTCCCTCTGCCTGCTACACCGTCTGCTTGTGCTCTCTCTGTCAAATAAATAAATAAAATCTCAAAAAATAAATAAATAAAACGGATTTCCCCACTGCTGACTGTTCTTCCCAGGTGTGTGCCCCTCTTTTCACTGCCCTGAGTCACACCAGGTAGACCGATGTCTTCAACCAGCTTCAGTATATGTCTTCCCTGATCAAAATTCTTCAGGATAAGGCCCAAACTTGCTTCTAATCCATGCCGTCTGGCCTGACTCTGGGAACCTTTCCAGACCCTTCTATACCCATGAATACTACGTGTCTGCCACGCCAGACTGCTCTCTGTTCCCCCCAACACACCCAATTCCCTCGCGGTATCGTGGCTTTGCATGAGGCTCCCGTTCCCTCTCGTGTCCTTCTGCACTCATCCGAGAAATGACTCTTCTGCGAGGCCTGCATCAGACCTCTCCTCTTCTGCGACACCATCCCTGATTTCCTTTCCCTAGTTCCTTCTCTGTGTCCCAAGGCACCCGGGGCATGACTCTCCCACAGCTATGATTATTCATACGGCCTCCGTGCCTCGTTCCCCATGTACCCGAGCATTTGTCACGTGACACCCTGACACTTGAAGCCCTGGGCCACTCAGCCAAACCCTGAGTCCTGCTGTGTCCACAGCCTAGGCCCTAAAGAATGTTTTCTCTTCCATAGGTTGTGCTGACTCAGGGTCCTGCTGGGGACCTCCATGGCTCCTGACTCCCCGCCTTGGCCCCCTTCCATGGCCTGGTACTTTCGTCTTAATCTGTGGCCAGGCATCTTTCCTCCAGAACTAAGCATGCATTCGAGGTCCCGTTGGCACTTGCCCTTTTGTTGTGATTGCTTTTGGCTCCCAGGTAACAACTGTGTGCGTTCCAATCTGGCCATAGCATCGGCTTCCTCTTCTGTTGGGGTTGAGGGGCTGACCCCAAAGACAGAAGCCAGGCACACCCACACTGTCAGCACTGAGGTACAGGGGAGCACCATAACTTTCTCTGTACACAGACCTCGGCACAATATCTGCTACAGAAGAGGGAGTCACTGTTCACTGAGTGGTGAATACACCTTGATACTCTCACATGCTATCATTTAACACACAACTCTCTTAACAGTACTTACCTCAGGGGACTGATTATGGAGGATTTGGGGGGAGAAGAGAAAAATTAAAAATTCTCATTCTACAGAATGAAACTACTATTCGGATGATTTTTTAAATTTATTTTTGAGAGCAAGAGTGAGAGTGAGTGAGAGAGAGAGAACACAAGCAGGGGAAGGGTTGAAGGGAGATGCAGACTCCCCGCTGAGCCGGGAGCCGGACACAGGACTCGATCCCAGGACCCTGGGATCACGACCGAAGCTGAAGGCAGATGCCCAACTGACTGAGACACTCAGGCGTCCTTGGATGATTTTTTTTTAACTATGTATTTATTTTAGATAGAGAGAGAGAGGGAGAGAGTGTGTGTGCATGCAAGTTGGTGGAGAGCTGAAGGAGAATGGGGAAAGAGAGAAAGAGAAACAGACTCCCTGCTGAGTGCAGAGCTCCATCTCACAACCATGAGATCATGACCTGAGCCAAAATCAAGTCAGATGCTTAACTGACTGAGCCACTGAGGTGCCCTAGAATGATTTTTTTTAACCATAAATATGTTTTAATGACCATTAACAGTAATAATAAGGCATTCAGACAACCATGTCATCAGGACGGTGCCTATACTTCCTATATTAGTTTGCTAGGGCTGCCATAACAAATCCTGGGGGACTATAAACAACAGAAATGTATTCTTCCATACTTTTGGCAGCTGGAAGTCTGAGATGGGAGTCGGCAGGCTTGGTTTCCTGGGGCCCCTCTCCTTGGCTTGAAGATGACTGTTTCCTCCCTGTGTCTTCACATGCTCTTCCCTCTCTACATGTCTGCTTCCTAATTTCTTCTTCTAAGCACAACAATTGTATTGGATAAGGGCTCTCCCTTATCACCAAACACAGTCACCTTCTGAGGACTGGGGGTTAGGATGTCAACCTATGAATCTGGGGAGGCCAGTAGGTCTGAATCCCTATAGCGTGCAGCAGGTGTGGGAGTCACCATAAAACCTTCTTCCTGCCTCCAGCCTGCCTGGTCTCACCATCAAGAGCAGCAGGACTCAATACCTCCCTGCTCCCTGGAAGATCTTCCCAGAGCTCTCCCAAGTTGTGATCCCATGGAGCCAGGCTGATGCTCATGCAGACACACACACAGTTCTCTGTTCTGGCTGCATCTAGAAGCACCTAGGACAACTTACAAACTCTGATACTAGGTTCCCACCCTCAGAGATTGTGATAGGATGGATCTGGGAAACAGCTGGGACATTAGTGTTTTTAGAGCTCCTGGGAAACCCCGTGAGCAGCCAAGGTTGAACATCATGACTACAGACCCTCTCGGGTGCATGGAAGTTGGTAGAAATTCAAGGTAAAGACAAGTGCTTCTATGCAGCTTGTGATTTGAGGCAGGTGGAAGCCAAGATGGCACAGGATTTTGAGGCAGAACTTTAAGATCATTTCCGCAGTCGGTCAAAGCTGTTTGTAGAGAGTAAACAGTGGAAATCCAGAAATTCACTTTACATTGCTAACATTTAGTAGTAAAATCATAGATGCTTGATAAAAATTTTTGAATAAAGAAACAAGGAGGTGAGTGAACACATGAATGAATAATGGTCACTGCCCAACCATGACATACATACTCTTTGCTAATTCCTTTATAATAGTGTCTCCTGGGTGAGAAGTCCTGGGTAATTCTGGACAATGTTTCTTTCCCTCTCCCCTTTTCCATATAACTAAAGACCACCATTACATCATCATTAGACAGATTCCAAGGCCATCAGTTAGTAATAGCTTTCCTCCATTTTAAAATTTTTCCACAGGCACAGTCACCAGTGTTGGGCAGCTTCCCGAGGTCAAGAAGCATGGTCTCTGCAGTTTCTGCCCCTTCTCCTTGTAGTTTCTTGAGCCTAAACTTTCCTCTGATTTCTGTCTACTCTGGGATGCTTTTCAGGTGTTTTAAATTTTGTTTTCAGTTTTGATCAGTTTTTCTATGTGTGTGCTAAGGATTTGCACAACAGCTTTACTCCTCCTCAACAAGTGAAGCAACTGATATCCAAAACTTTCTGAGAAAGAACAACAATGAATTTTTTTTTAAGATTTTATTTACTTATTTGTCAGAGAGATAGAGAGAATGTAGGGGGAGTGGCAGGCAGAGGGAGAAGCAGACTCCCCACTGAGCAGGGAGCCCCAGGACTGGATCCCGGGACTCCAGGATCATGACCTAAGCTGAAGGCAGACTCTTAACCAACTGAGCCACCCAGGTGTCCCAGTAATGAATCTGTTAATGAGCATTTGTTCTAAGCCAGACACGGGATTGAACTCTTTCTATGGATTATCTAATTCTATTCCGTGGATTGTACTACTACTTTCATTCTACAAATGCAAAGACCAAGGTTCAGGTTTACCCAAGGTCATGCATGATAGTTGTTGGAGCCAGGATTCAAACCCATACTGTGGCTTGAGGTCTTGGCCCTTTATAAAGTAAAAGGAAAAAAAAAAAAAAAGAAAGAAAGAAACGACCTAAAGTTATTTTATTAATTTGGTTTACAAACAATGGAGTCACAAGTTGTTACAGATAGAGTTTCCAGACAATGGATTCACAAAGCCTTGGGAGTGGCCATTCACAATAGTTTTGGAATGTTAGGATGTTGATTTGGGAGTGAGCTATTGTGATGTAAGTTGATTTACCAACCACCATACAAACACACCGTGGCTCACCCTGCACTCATGGATTTTTTTTTTTTTTTCTCATTGATTTTTGTTAGGTTTACTCCTCTGCACCGACCACAGAGCTTGTAATTTTATAAATGGTGAGATACTGCTTTGCCCCCAATAGAATGGCTAAAATGAAATACACTGACAATAATACCAAGTGTGGATAAGGATGTGGAGCAACTGGAACTCTCATGCTTTGCTGGTGGGCATACAAAGGTCCTGTCAGAGAGCTGTTTGACTCTTGAAACCATGTTCAAGTATGCTTTTTTTTTTTTTTAAGATTTTATTTATTTATTTGACACAGAGAGACACAGTGAGAGAGGAAACACAAGCAGGGGAGTGTGGGAGGGAGAAGTAGGCTTCCTGCCAAGCAGGGAGCCCAATGCAGGGCTCGATCCCAGGACCCTGGGATCATGACCTGAGCCAAAGGCAGATACTTAACTGACTGAGCCCCCAGGTGCCCCTCATGTATACTTTTGATAAATATCTACCGCTTTAATTCTGCTGGTGAACATTTTATAAAAGAAAAACCACATGATCATTTCAATATCTACTCTAAAAAGCATTAGATACAATTGAATAAACACTTCCTAACAAAAATCATTAAGAAAACTAATAAAAGAAGAAAGAAGAAACTTGCTTAAGCTGATTAAAGAACTTCCTTTTTTAATTTTTTTATTAACATATAATGTATTATTTGTTTCAGGGGTACAGGTCTATGATTCATCAGTCTAACACAGTTCACAGCTCTTACCATAGCACATACCGCCCCCAATGTCCACCACCCAGCCATGCCATCCTTCCCACCCCCTCCACTCCAGCAACCTTCAGTTTGTTTCCTGAGACCAAAAGTCTCTTACAGTTTGTCTCCCTCTCTGGTTTCCTCTTGTTTCATTTTTTTCCCTCCCTTCCCCTATGATCCTCTGCCTCATTTCTCAAGTTCATCATATCAGTGAGATCGTATGATAATTGCCTTCCTCTGACTGACTTATTCTGGTTAGCAAAATACCCTCTAGTTCCATCCATGTCCTTGCAAAAGGAAATATTTCATTTCTTTTGATGGCTGCATAATATCCCATTGTATATATATACCACATCTTCTTTATCCATTCATCTGTTCATGGACATCTAGGCTCTTTCCATAGTTTGTCTATTGTGGACATTGCTGCTATAAACATTTGGGTGCACGTGCCCCTTTGGATCACTACATTTGTATCTTTAGGGTAAATACCCAGTAGTGCAATTGCTGAGTCAATCAAAAGAGTCATAGGGTAGCTCTATTTTCAACTTTTTGAGGAGCCTCCATACTCTTTTCCAGAGTGGTTGCACCAGCTTGCATTTCCACCAACAGTGTAGGAGGGTTCCCCTTTCGCCGCATCCTTGCCAGCATCTGTCACTTCCCGACTTGTTAATTTTAGCCATTGTGACTAGTGTGAGGTGGCATCTCACTGTGGCTTTGATTTGTATTTCCCTGATGCCCAGTGATGCTGAGCACTTTTTCATGTGTCTGTTGGCCTGGTGAAGAGCTTCTACCCGAACTCACTAATAACATCATATGTAATCATGAAAAATAAAAAGCATTTCATTACAAATCAGGAACAAAATAAAATACCCACTATTACTATACCTATTTTATAATACAGTTATATATTTTTAATATAACTTATATATATTATGTAAAGATTATATATAAATTAGAGAACTTACAAGTACAGTAAGTTTCTTAAAAAGTGAAAAATATACAGGTTGCCAAGGAGGAAGCAGAAGTGCCACTGTTCACAAATTATACGCTCATCTGCATAAAAAGTCCAAGAGGACCTGTAGTCTAAATATTAGAACTGACCAGTGAGTTTGGCAAGGTTACTGGTTACGAGTGCATACAAAATCAATTGTGTTATACACACTAGCAACAAACCTAAAAGATGTAATTAAGAAAGAGAATGTTTTAAAGATTTTATTTATTTATTTGAGAGAGAGAGAAAGAGTGTGCGTGTATGAGTGGGGGGAGGGGCAGAGGGCAAGAGAGAGAATCTCGAGCAGACTCTTCTCTGAGTGCAGAACCTGATACGGGGCTTATCTCATGACCCTGAGATCATGACCTGAGCCAAAACTAAGAGTCAGGTGCTTAACTGACTGAGTGACCAGGCGCCTCAAGAAAGATACTATTTTATTTTATTATTTATTTTATTATTTTTTAAGGATTTTATTTATTTGAGAGAGAGTGACAGAGATAGTGAAAGAGAGTATGAATAGTTAGGAGAGGGAGAAGCAGACTCCTTGCTGAGCAAGTAGCCCGAAGTGGAGCTCGATCCCAGGACTCTGAGATCATGACCTGAGCCAAAGGCAGATGCTTAACTGACAGAGCTACTCAGGTTCCCTGGCAGATACTATTTTAAATAGAAGCAAAAATACTGTAGCACTTAAGAATCAGTCTTTAAAAAGAAGTGTAGAGGACTTTTAGAGATAATTATAGAATTTGAAAATTAGAGCCAATATAAGTAGAGACATATATCATGTTTTTGAAAGGAAATACTCAATATCATAGCTATCAAATGTCCCCAAACTATTAGAATAAATCTTTGTGACTCCAATAAAAATTGAATATATTCCCTTTTACTGAATTTTAAAATGTATATGGAACCATAAAGGATCAAGAAGAGCCAAGAAAATTTTGGCAAAATAGAAGTTCAGGGACTCACTTTACTACATACTTTATAAAAAATCTATAGTAATACAGATGGGTGGTATTAATGACTATGTAAATAGACCAGTGGAATAGAATAGGGAGTTGAGGAACAGATTTATGAATATGTGAAACTTAGATATATGACAGAGGTGACTGTAAACCATGTTTTCTGAGTGCCCTCATGTTTTAGCTTTTTTCTTTCTCTAACTTTAAGTGCAGTTTAATGCAATATAGCCATGAGCCTCAAAGACACTGCATAAAGGAAAAACTTTTTTAGTCTCCTACTCACATGGTTTTTCTGGCCACCAAATGTGTGTGTGGGAGAGGACATATTCCCACACCAAGCAATTGGGTGTCCTACAAATTTAACTAAATTCTGACACTATCTACCTTGAGAGCAGCAGACCCCACAGTTAAGGGCTCAGCCTCCCAAGACTACACACCAACTTCAGACACCAATCCCAAGTGCAAGTGGTTACCTGGGCTATAAATCATCAGTAGGACAGTTCATGGAACTCAGAAAAGATTTACTTATTAGATTACTGATTTATTACAAAGAATATAACCCAGGAATGGCCAGATAGAAGAGATGCGTAGGGCAAGCTATAGGGGAAGGGGCAAAGAGCTTCCATACTCTCTCCAGCCACATTCCCAGCACCTCCTCAAGTTCACCAGCCTCAAGCTCTTAGTACTTTAGAGATCTTTATGGAGGTTTCATGACATAGGCATGATTGATGAACTCATTGGCCATTGGTAATCAAACTCAATCTCCAGCCCTTCTCCCCTCGTTGGAGGTGGGGAGGTGGGGCTGAAATTTCCAACTCTCTTATCATAGGGACGGTTCCCCTGAAAACCAGCCCCATCATCAGGGGCTACGCAAAAGTCACTTTATTAACATAAACTCCAATATGGTTGAAATGGGCTTGTTAGGAAAGACACCTTTATTGTTCTTACCACTTGGGAAATTCCAAGGTTTTAGGAGCTCTGTGCCAGGAATGTAAGGAAGATCAAATATGTATTTCTTATCAGGCTGCTTGCTAGAAAGTCAGTCCAAAGACCCCTCCTCCATCACCCACTATCAAGTCTTCTCTTGTCATCACATTATATTTCACAGACAAGCTCAATTGTTTCAAAATGTTGCTTATTATTTTTATAATCTTGTCTTCATTGTCTAGTTGAAATATTTTTCTCTCAAACTTACTTAGGTAACCTCAGTTACCTATGTATTATACCTCTTCACATCAGAAGTAGTAGAAATATTTTTATTCATTTAATAGCTTTTCCCTCAGCAGCAGAGCTCTCAGGAATAACCTTGCCCACCTGGAGCCAGGCAGAGAAGTATATGGCAGCCTTGGTCTTTTTCTGTAGGAGGCCAGGAAGTCCTATCACATTTGGAATACAGGAAACAAGATAAACAGAGTAGAGGAGAAAAACAGAAAGAATGGAAGAATCTGGGACAACAATAATAGAAGACCAAGACCTTAAAATGATGAAGAGAAAGCACGTTTTCATTATAGTTCTATTATCTGAAGGGACACTATGTGGACCAAGTCCTTGCCTGAGTATGTATCTATGGAAGAGAGTTAATATTTTAGCATCACAATGTCTAGGATGTGGGCTGACTCTGTCAGCAGGGATTAGAGCAAAACATCTATAAGGAATGATCTTAGCTAGATCTTCCTTAGTTAACGACAAGTGGTTTGCAGTGGAGTCCAATGTGATTAGTCCCTATTCTCCCACCTAATGTGGAAGACACAATTTTAAAATATTTTTGGTTATTAAGAGGCACATGGTTAAGGCTCTTAAGAGACACACAAAACAACTACTCAACAGGTCAAACTAGATAGTGACTAGTATTAGAGTAAGAGGTACTTGTACAGCTGAGTTCTTACTACACACTAAGTACTCCACCTGTGTGGAATCCTCCCCCCGAGTGCTGTAAGCCCAGTCCCGGTATCACCCCATTTTATGACCAAGGCCACTGGTGCAACACTAAGTAATGTGTTCCCCTCACAGAGTTAGAAAGTGGCATGGATTCTAACCATGATTTCAGACTCCACAAGACTTTAGAGCTGGTTCTTGGGAAGAAAGAATGGATGATCCCAGGAACCCACCAGGTGTTTCTGGGGAGACATTCCCAGGACTTGTATGAAAGAAAAGCAGGGAAACATTCTGCTTTTTCTAGAACGTGGCCATACGACCTCACTTCATGGGCGACTGCTTGTTCTATTTAGATGAAGTTGTCTGCTTCTGTAGGAAATGGCCATGCTCCTGAAGACAGCAGCTGGTGCAAGGGGAAGAGGGGAGGCAGGAGGGAGAACAGGGAGATGGCTGTGGAAGCTCCAAAGGGCGGGCCCTTCTCCTGAGGGCACAGAACCAACATTGTGTCCGTGCCCCTCTGACTGCCCCTCTCCGACACATGGCCCCTACTGTCCTATCAGAAGCGTAGACTGTATAATGACTTTAAAATGCAGGAATTTCAGTTTGAACCAGATGCAGGGGAGGACCCCTCCCACAGAAGGGACCTCACAGTCTTGCAGCCACTGGGGGCAATTCTCCTGCCCACCCAGATGTCAGACTGATGTGGGAAACAAAGGCAGAAGGAAATGTAGATAAAATTAAATGTGGTCAAAATCTGCAGCCCATGGACAAATACTTGAGGCAGGCAAATTACCAAGTGCCTCCAGGAAGCTTCCAATGGTATGAATGTTAATGCCTTGCTAGAGGGAAAAAACAGCCTAGGTTTGACAATAGCCAGGCCTCTGCTATCCTGTGTCTTCTTTAGCATATGAAAATCCTTTTGGAACTTTCCTTATCTTTACTGCCCCTATCCCCAAAGAATAGAATCAGTTGTTCCTTCTGCCCTTGGGTTCTGTGCCTGTGCTTTCAAAAAACCACCATTTTGCCCCCAACATGTCTCAAGAATTCTTTCTTGGCCATGGCTCCGGATTCCACCAAACCTCATCAAAAACATTCAAAGAACTGCATCAAGACCTCCCGGGCCACCCAGCTCAGCAGCACCATTCCCCAAGGAGAAGCGCTCTGGAAGTGCTTGTGATGTAATGAGCCTCTTGTTCTAGAGGTCACTGGCTGACCGACATGTTTGCATCCCCCCAGGACAATGGACCTGTCCGTGCCTTCCTAGCACATCAGGTGACACACATCTATTTAAGAATATCTTAGGAGAAAAGAAATAATACCACATTAAATGTTGGATTGCAGTTGTGAGATGCATCCCATTTTCAGAAAATTAAAATGTGAGAAAAGATGAGGCATAGAAATCAAAAGCTGACAAACATTTTTCTTTGCCGGAGTCCCTGCTGTGCTGAAAGAGAGACCAGGGGACTATTTTCTGTGGCATCTTTTCTCCCTGTTCCCAATCATAAATCAGCCTGAGTCAGAAACTCACAGCCTCTCCTAACTTATGTTTGTGTGGGAGTGGAGTTTGCTTATCAGGAGGAGGCTGGAAATTAGCGATGTCACCTAATTAGGATTAGCAATGTCACCTAACTTGCTCACAGGGGCCCTTTGTGTCATTTTTATCCTACTCCTGCGAAGAAATTGGCCCTGCGTTAGGATGACTCTTTTCCACATCTCGTACAAAGAACAGGTGCTCACAGGGCTCTTCTGAAAAGCCAGGGGGATATTTCCACTGTGGCAATCAGTCAGTCAAACACTCTGGGGTGGGACGCGTAGTCACTGAATGTTCCTCAGCTTCTTCCTATCACTCTGTAACTCCATAGAGCAGCCCCCGGAACTGGGGACTGATTCCTATTAGTCAGGAGAAGGGGAAGAGAAGGGAGGGAGAACTTGAGGAGGTGTAGTCAATGTTGAAGTACTTTCCCCTCCCTACTCCTAAACCCTCCATTTATTTTCTCTGCTTCCAAAGGAGTGCTGAACGGTTAGGGGATTTTTATCTGGTACAAGTAATAGAAGGTACAATTCAAAATGGTCAGGAGGAGGGAGAAACTCAACTTGCATGACAGGAATTTCCAAAGTAGGGTAGTTCTGGACTTGGTTCATTCAGAGATTCACTGAAGACACCGTGCACGTGGACAGCTCCCATCTTTCTCCTCACCCATCTTCAATATTTCAATTCTCCCCCTCTCTCTCTCCCAAGAAAGCTGTAGGAGCAGCAGGCATCACGTCATGACAGAAGCAGAAGAGGAAACCATCTTTTCCTGTGTCCCTTTCAGAGAGCTGAGAAACGTGTCCTAGAATCCCACCCTTCTAGAAGATCCTCTCTTCTCTCATTTGCCGGAAATGGATCACATGAGTTCTCAGTGAAATAGTCACTCTAGGAGGAATGGAGACTACTGTGCTGGGCTTAGATCCATCAGGACTTATGTGATCACTTGAGGAGAGGGGGAGACCTGAACAACGCAGAGGCACAGGAAGGGGAACTACAGGTTATCAACCCTACAAAGCTCTGCAGCCAACATGACACCCTGAAACTTAGGAAACTGCTCTGGTTCCTGAAAGGATCTGTTGAAAGTACTTCGTTATGGAAATTCTGGCCTGCCGTTCTTCTGGTCAAATGTCCTGGTGAAGATGGAGAGCAAAGTTCTCGTCTCATGGAGTCAAAGAATGAACTTGTGGGGACAAAGGAGAGTGAGTAAAGTGACAGAGTTTTATTAAGTGAGGATACAGCAAAAGCTCTTAAGAGTGAGAGGGGCCCCAACAGGATTGCCACTGAGCGCCTTTAGGGGTGTTCTTTTAGAGGAAGCTAGCCAGGGAACTTCAATCCTTATAACATCTCTATTGATGCACCATTGAATAAGGACTAGTGATAACACTTTCAGTGGTTTACTTCCTTTTTAGGGTCTGGTAATTTTTGGTTGGTCACAGGCAGCTGTTATAATAAGACCCCACCTCTGACACTTAGGACTGTGTGATCTGGTTTGTTCCGTTATCCCTGATTTCTTTTCATCTCCAGCATTTTTTAAGATTGTGAGACTGACCCTGGGCCCCCTCTCTAACTCTCTCTACCTAGCCCTGCCTATCGCTCACTCACTGGAATTAAAGGAATTCCTATGGAGACCCAGAGGTACTATCCTACAGGGGTTGGTAGGATCTCCAATTCTTCACTCTCTTTTCATTTTACTAAAACATAGACCTAAGCATGTCAAAGCTCAAACAACCAAGTGGCATTCCAACCTGTTTCCAAGCCATCTTTCTCCTCAGATCTCATTTCTTTTATGTATGAGTACTCAAGAACATCTTTTTTCTTTTCAGTTCCTTTGTCTTTGCTGTGTCTTAAAAACCATTCTCTACTTGCCTGACTGGTAAACTCCTACATATCCTTCAAGACCCAAATCAAATGTCAAAATTCACTCCCTTCCTTTCATTTCTCTTTCATTTCCATGTCCATAGTTATTGCTGACATTGTTCTAAAATCATCCCATTGCTGGTATAGCCTCCTGACAAGTTTCCCTGCCTCTTCTTGCTCCCTCTGCTTTATTTTACACACTACAGAATAGTTCTAAGGCACTAATCTATTCACGTCACTCTTTTGCTAATATCCATCACTGGCCACCCATAGTGCCCAGGAAGAAGCTCTATAACGCAGCCCATAAAAGCCATGTTGATTAGGGTGTCTACCTCTTCCCTTCACATTAGGTGCTCTGCCACACCGAGTGATCTATGGTTTATGAGTGTGGTGTGCTCTTTTTCAGCTCCCAGATATGTGCAAATCCTGTTGCCTATGCCAGGATGCCTCTCCTTCCCCACCCCTTCAGGCGTCTGGTCTCAGCTGCCGGATTTGATGCCCCCGAGTCTTGGCGGGTACACTCTCGAACATCGTTAAAACCTCTTAAGTTTTCCCTGCTGTGGCACTTAAACCTCTCAAGTTTCACAGATTCTCCAAAGTTCCTTGAGGACAAGGGGACTGCTTTGCACACGGTTATAACTCTGGCCAATCAAAAGGATTCAGACGTTTGTAAAGGGTGACACCTGAGTTGGTTCTTGCGGGTAAGCTGGAGCAGTGTAGGCCTTAAAAATATCCATTTTCTCAACCTTTTGCAATTTTGGTTCAGTCTTAGGCACAGTGATTAAAGCTGCAAGTCTTCACTTGGCATTATTTTAGAAGTTTCTAAAACTTTGAGCATTTGTGGACCATTGACTTTGTCTACGAATCACAGAAATGTAAACATTTTCAAAAGATGTATCATAACCAAAGAAATGAAACCAAACCTTAAAGTTAAGTTACTTTTTTTTTAAGATTTTATTTATTTATTTGACAGACAGAGATCACAAGCAGGCAGAGAGGCAGACAGAGAGAGAGGGGGAAGCAGGCTCCCTGCTGAGCAGAGAGCCTGATGTGGGCCTCGATCCCAGGACCCTGAGATCATGACCTGAGCCGAAGGCAGAGGCTTAACCCACTAAGCCACCCAGGTGCCCCTTAAGTTACTATTATTATTACTAATAATAGTTCCATAGCAATAAGAAGGATGATATATTATTTACCATCTTTCACTAAGAGATCTGAAGATACTTTGAGCCATTGGCCAGATTTTATACCTGGTGTTCCTATTTCCCTTTGTTCTATTGAATTACAACATTCTAACTACGGGATGAAAGGTTTGGAAGATACTCAGCAAGTGTTTGGGGTATCTTTCAAGTGTTTGTGGGAGAATTATGGTGAGACTTCTCACTAAGTGCTTTCTCCAGTCCATCAGCGATCAACTAGAAATCCAAGGTTGGATGTTTCACCTCGGGAGATAGTGATGGATGAATTATTAAATCCAATCTGAATAAGTTCAGCTTCAGAAAGTATTTCTTCTCCGGGGCACCTGGGTGGATCAGTCGTTAAGTGTCTGCCTTTGGCTCAGGTCATGATCCCAGAGTGCTGGGACCAAGCCCCGTGTAGGGCTCTCTGCTTGGCAGGAAGCCTGCTTCTCCCTCTTCCCACTCTCTGTTTGTGTTCCTTCTCTCGCTGTGTCTCTCTCTGCTGAATAAATAAATTAAATCTTAAAAAAAAAAAAGGTATTTCTTCTTCTTCTTTTTAACATGTTCTTAAAATTTAAAAATATGTTCATTATGGAGGATCAGTTTATTTCTCCAGTGAGTGAAGAAAATCATCTAGGATTGGAAAATATTAAAACACTCAGCAATCAAATAATTTATATCATAATTCGTCTTTTAAAGAAATATTGGTAGCTTAGCCTCTCATTAAAAATCACTCTATTTCTGCCCTGAAGTGATAGTTTTATGCTAGCTATTCAATATGTCAATAATACTATATACATAATATTGGAAGAAATCACTTGAAATAATAGAAATAGTCTTCATGAGGGTAACCATACATGTCAGCAACAGTCCCAGTTTATGTCTGTTATCTCAATAAAATTATCAAAGTTGCCTCCTTTTATTTTCAAAAGTGTCCTTTTCTTTAAAATTAATTGTATTTATTTGACAGAGAAAGGGCACAAACGGCGGGGGGGGGGGGGGTGGCGAGGGAGTGGCAGGCAGAGGGAGGGCGAAGCAGGCTTGCCCCTGAGTGGGGAACCCAAGGTAGGACTCGATCCCAGGACCCTGAGATCATGACCTGAGCCAAAGGCAGATGTTTAACTGACAGCCACATAGGCACCCCTCAAAAATGTCCTTGATCAGACAATAAATCATACAAGTTCACTCATTCTTCATGACATTAATGGTGTTACATAATAAAGAAATATTTCTATGTTCAGTCTCATGTGAGCACTTTTGAGTAAAATTAAGTCTCTACATATGGTCTCATGTGAGGATTTTTCCCTACCACAGTGTGGAAAAGTGAGAGTTTTTAGTCACTGCCCATTTTTTTTTCTCCCACACATCATGCCAAACAGTTTTATTGCTAGTGGATGTAATTTGTCATATTTATGATGTCCATTATTTCCTTCAACCCCAAATTGAGATCAGGAATCACCGCACTGAAAGCCAATGAAGAATATCGTAATGTGAGGGGCGTCTGGGTAGCTCAGTTGGTTAAGCATCTGCGTGGGCTTGGGTCATGATCCCAGGGTCCTGGGGAGGAGCTCTGTGTGGAGCTCAGGTCAAGCCCCCTGTTGAGCCCCGCTCAGTGGGGAGTTGGCTTCGCCTTCAGCCCTTTCCTCTATTCATACTTTCTCTCTCTCTCTCAGATAAATAAATAAAAATCTTTAAAAAATAAAAGTTAAAAAAAAGAATGTAGTAACATGGAGACAGGTATTCAGGAACAAATTGTTTCACTCACATGAAAACGCCCTTCCTGATTGTCTCCAGCTGTCGACACGGACCCAGGGCACTTTTCCCAAACCATAACACTTTTCACAAAGGACTTTTTGATGAATGAGCATCTCTTCCTTAGAGCAACACGCGATTTCAGTAAGAAGTGCTACAAACACATCAAATACTTCTTCATAGATGGGCAGCACAGACGCCCGGGGTGGATTCATGCTCAGGGAATCAGTAGCTGCGTCCAACTGAAAAGCACGTGTACACACACACACACACACACACAGGATGAATGTGTGAGAGCACTTCTATATGGTATGTCACTGTTATTAGGTGGCATTCGGTGGTTCTCTTTGATAAAGGAATTATGTCTAATAGCTCAGTCTGTTTTTTCTCAAGCACCGGATTTTTGTATCTCCAGAAGCTTGATAAACCTCTTAGCTAAAGCATGGCCTGGGTTTAAATTTGCAATGAGGAGTAAAATGATCAATAATGTCTTAGTAATATTGGTCTCTGCTTTGAGTGACACGATAGATTATTTCTCCCCCGAGAGGCATTGTTTCGGGCTTGTGTTGGAAAAACTTCATTAGTCTACTTGAGATATCACTCTTCTTTATTTGAAAATTATGGGAAAGTTCTACTGGTTTCATCTCACTGTTGGACAAAATTTCTAAATAGCGTGTCAAAGAATGGGGATAAATCAGTGAATTATTAGTCAAATAAAATTCAATTTAATTTTTTCATCACTGTATACTTTTTGCATTTTCTTCTTAGGCTGCATGTAGGAAATGATCTCATTTGCAGGTCCCCTTGAAGCAGAGCATATAAATTCATATTCTATATTTTGCACTGAATTTCTGATCACCATTCTTATGTAATAGAAATTCATATGCAAAATATATAATTTTTATATTATATAAATAAAGGCACTGTAACATTTTTATGAGTTCTTATACTTACGGTACATTTTTAATCATTATTTTTCACTTCAGAGAGCCACTTTGAACCTCTGTTCCATTTCTATCAATTAATTAATAAAATGAATAGTAATGTTAGATATGAACTCATTCGTCTGATAAAGTATAGTTCGAGTTTTAAGAATGAACTGGTTTGGGACACCTGAGTGGCTCAGTTGGTTAAGCAGCTGCCTTCGGCTCAGGTCATGATCCCAGCGTCCTGGGATCGAGTCCCACATCGGGCTCTCTGCTCAGCAGGGAGCCTGCTTCCCCCTCTCTCTCTGCCTGCTTCTCTGTCTGCTTGTGATCTCTCTCTGTCAAATAAATAAATAAAATCTTAAAAAAAAAGATTTTATTTATTTATTTGACAGAGAGAGAGACAGAGAGCACAAGCAGGCAGAGGCAGAGAGAGAAGCAGGCTCCCCACTGAGCAGAGAGCCCAATGTGGGACTCGATCCCAGGACGCTGGGATCATGACCTAAGCTGAAGGCAGCGGCTTTAACCCACTGGGCCACCCAGGCGCCCCAAGAATGAAATGGTTATTAAGGCTATAGCAACCTCTCTGTGAAAAATCACAATCTTTTATTCCAAATTTGTGAAATGTACATGGAACCCAAGTTTCTTTGCTTTTCCCCTCTGAACCAGCCAGGGATTAGCAGTGTTCTGAGAGCACATTTTTAAAACAGTGCCTCCAAAGGTAGGCCCACTAGTGACCTATATACTGACCTCTGCTGGCCAGGAAGGCATAAAAATCACAGGACTGAAAAGTTATTCTCCCGAGTGTCACACTAAAATATCACTTTAGCACAGAGAAAACCATGTTCTCAAGTGTGGAGACTGGCTAAGTCAAGAAGGGAGCTGTCTGAGTGTCCTTGGTTACAACAGGGGTGTTTCACGGACCTTGCAGACTAGAAGCTCTCTCTGTGTGTCACGGGGAGAGAACTCTGCCCAGCAGACAATGATATTAGTCACCCGTGGCAACCGAGGAACAGAGGAAGTGCTGAACTCTGTGAGAACTGATTACAGAAGAGTGAAGCTGGTTTTGCAAAACTGTACATGGAAACCAATCTTGCTAAACTGATCTATCCATCTCTTCACCCAAGTGTTGATCCTTTCATGTACATTTATTGAAAGACCATTTTTCTTGACTCAAACCTACTACAGTCTCTGCCTTTTCCTTCCCCACCCCACCCTATTTACCCCTTAATTAAGTTTTTGCACCAGATTTTGAGTCCCAATTTTTAATCGTTTTTTCCAAATTGAGATGTAACTTGCATATAACTTGCATACGGTATACATACAGATTTTAAATGTGGGTTTGATTGTTTTGAGAAATTGATATCAAAGAAGCAGGACATTTCTATAATTTAAGTTTTGTATTACACATAAAATTTTAGTATGAAGAAGCGTTTTTTGAATTAACATCTACCTGGCCATATTTTTAGGTCTCCTAAATAGTGTATTAGATGTGGGTGAGGAGAGAATTACTGAACTAGAAGATAGATTTGAAAAATTACCTAGAGTGTAGCATATATGCCCCAAAATGGATAATATAAAACAGACTTATGAGATACTGAGACTGTGTATCCAGAATACACAAATAACTTTTTTTAAAGATTGTATTTATTTATTTATTTATTTATTTGAGAGAGAGAGCACAAGGAGGGGCTCAATCATTCCCTGAGCTGAAGGCAGACACTTAGCTGACTGAACCACCCAGGCACCTCTGGAATATACAAAGCACTCTTAAAAGTCAATATCAAGGGGCGCTTGGGTGGCTCAGTGGGTTAAAGCCTCTGCCTTTGGCTCAGGTCATGATCCCAGGGTCCTGGGATTGAGCCCCACATCGGGTGTCTCTCTGCCTACTTGTGATCTCTTTCTGTCAAATAAATTTAAAAAATTTTTAAAATTTTTTTTAAAAAGTCAATAACAAGACAACTCAATGTAAAAATGGGCAAAAGATTTATTTTAAAAAAATATTTTTATTTATTTATTTATTTGAGAGACAAAGAGTGTGAGAGAGAGTGAGAGAGCATGAGTGGGGTGAGGGGCAGAGGGAGAAGCAGACTCCCCACTGAGCAGGGAGAATGGGCAAAGGATTTAAATAGACATTACTCAAAGAAAATATACATGTGGCTCATAAGTCACATGAAAAATGCTCAGCCTCAGTTAGCATTAGGGGAATGCAAATTAAGATCACACTAGGATATAACTTCCCACACACTAGCACAGCTATAAGGAGATGGAAAGAGTAAGTATTGGAAGGATGCTGAGACCCTGGAATGCTCATGCCAAAACGGTGTAGTCACTGTGAAAAAAAGTTGGGCAGTTTTTCAAAAAGTACACATAGAGTTACCGTATCACTCGCCATCTATAATCCTAGGTGAGTATCCAAGAATAGTAAAAATAGATAAGTCCTCACAAAAACTTGTACATGAATGTTTATAGCAGCATTTATCAATTTACCAAGTACAGCATTATTGATAATAGGCCACAAATGGAAACACCCCAAATGTCCATTCCTGATGAATGGATAAATAAAATATGGTATATCCATACAATAGAATGATATTCAGTCATACAAAGTAAAACAGTAAAACATGCTACAACATGGATAAACCTCAAGAACAGTATGCTAAATGAAAGAAGCCAGTTACGAAAGACCACATATTATATCATTTTATTTATATCAAGCATCCAGAAAGGCAAAGCTATTTAAAAAGTAGATTAATGGTTGTGTAGGGCTGTGCTGGAAGTGGGGAGTAAGGAGGAATGGGCAGTGACTGTGAATGACTACAAGAATTATTTTTGGGGTGAGATATGTGGTCTAAAATTAGATTGTAGTGACTGTTGTACAACTCTGACAACATACTAAAAATCGCTGAAAAATCACCCGGGTGACTCAGTCTGTTAAGTGTCTACCTTTGGCTCAGGTCATGAACCAAGGGTCCTGGGATAGTCCCGCATCCGGCTCCCTGCTCAGCAGGAAGCCTGCTTCTCCCTCTCCCTCCAACCCTCCCCCCACCCCAGTTCATGCTCTCTCTTGCTCTGCTCTCTCTCTCTCAAATAAAGTCTTTTTAAAAAATGTGATAGGCAAAACATTAGAATAAATCTAGGAAAGGTTTTGGGTTTGAGTCTTTTTACCTCAAAGTAAGAAAGGATATCATAAACAAGATGTCCAAAGTACAAATCATAGAGGAAGTGACAGACAAAATTAACTACCTTGATAAATCTAACTGCCTTTAATTAAGAACTTGCGTTTATCAAAAGATACCATAAAGAAAGTAAGGAGACAAGCTACAATCTCAGGGAAGATATTTACAACATAGGCTCTGTATACTAAGTCTATGGCAGGATTAAAATGTGTAACCACTTTTGAAAGGAATTTGGGGGATGCCTGGGTGGCTCAGTTGGTTAAGCGGCTGCCTTCGGCTCAGGTCATGATCCCGGCGTCCTGGGATCGAGTCCCACATCGGGCTCCTTGCTCAGCAGGGAGCCTGCTTCTCCCTCTGCCTCTGCCTGCCACTCTGTCTGCCTGTGCTTGCTCGCTCGCTCTCCCTCTCTCTGACAAATAAATAAATTTAAAAAAAATTTTTTTGAAAGGAATTTGGTATTTACAGAAAATCTGATGGTGTGTTTTGCACCATTCTTCCTAGGACTGGAATTGATTTTTTGTGTCCACATCTGGTCCCTGCCACTGAG
>PISX010008039.1:11634-84822 GCA_004024625.1 Mellivora capensis | reverse complement strand
GTATTCTTGGCTACATGGTCTTTTCATTTAGTGCCCTGAATATGTCTTGCCAGCCCTTTCTGGCTGCCAGGTTTCTGTGGACAGGTCTGAAGTTATTCTGATGGATCTTCCTCTGTATGTAAGGAATATCTTCCCCCTAGCTTCTCTCAATAGCTCCTGCTTAACATTATGATTCATCAGTTTAACAATCAGGTGTCTTGAGTTATTTCTATGTTCTATGATCTTGGAGGGAGATCTTTCTGCCTCTGGGACATGAACACTGGTTCCATTCCCCAGTTTGGGAAAACTTTCATGGAGAATTTGTTCAACTATATCTTCTAGTCTTCTTTCTTTCTCCTCTCCCTCAGGGATCCCAATAATTCTGATGTTGGAATGTTTCATGGTGTCATTTATTTCTCTAATTCTGTTTTCATGGCTTCTAAGCTGTTTCTTCCATGCCTCCTCCTGATCCTTTTTCTCTATCATTTTATCCTCTAGATCACTAATTCTATCTTCTACCTCAGTTACCCTAGCCTTTAGAGAATTTAGATTAGATTGGATCTCATTGATAGCATTTTTAATTTCTTCCTGGGCAGATTCCACTTCTGCCCTAATAGATTCCATGTTGTCACTAATGGTTTTCTCCAACCTAGCCATTGCCTGGGTAATTGTTACTCTGAATTTCTTTTCCAATTTCAAAACCAATGCTGTTTATGTCCATATCCAGTAACTCTGATGGAGAGGGCACAATCTCTGAATTTTTCCTCTGTTGGGCATTCCTCCTCCTAGTCATTTTGGTGAGAGGTGGTTGAGGAGATGTGTAGCTGAATATATCAACTGTGATCCTGGCAAGGTGCACCCTGGAATGCTTCTGAACAATTGGAATTCACCACCAAAAAGAAAGAAAAAATTTTTAAAAAGAGAGAGAGGGAGAGAGAGAAAACACAGCCAGAATGGACCCCAAAGGTAAGATTTATAAGTTATATGAATAAAACTGAACACATGAAAAGACTGACAAAAGTAAAGGACAAAAAAAAAAAAAAGAACCCAGCCAAAATGAACCCCAAGGATAGGATTTACATAATACCAAAACAAGAACAAATACACAGAAACACAGACAGAAGAAAAAGATGGGAGGGTGGTTATAAATCCTTGATGTGGATGAAAAAGGTTATTTTGATTCTTCCCGGGCATATCTTGATATCTTTGTTAAAGGACTCAACTTTCCAGAGATAAAGAGAGATTAAAACTGGTTTATATATAGGGGTAGTATTGATTAGGGAAAGAAGATTACCTTGAAGCTTATATCTATATGTATATTAAAAAATAGAAAAGCAAAAGAAAAACACAGGTGTATGTTATGAAAAAAGTTCAAGTTAAAAGGTTATTATGGAATTTGTTGTATTGAACCTCTCACTGTAATGGTAAATAGGTTAAAAAATTAAAAAGAATGAGAATAATGAGAATGAATTAAAAATAAAAGTTGTATCTATGAAATATACAGGTTTTAGGGCAATACCGAGAGTTTAATATCTTCTTTTCCCCTGTTATTGGTGTTTTACAGTTTTATGGGGACCCTGTGGTGGTTGTCCTCTCTTTTGGAGGCCAAACTTCCAAACAAGGCTGGCTTTCTGTGGTACGGGCCTGCTGTGTTTTTTTTTTTTTTTTTTTTTTCAGTCAGGCTTGCTTGGGTTGAGTCCTCCTGCTCCCTATCAAGGGGCTGGGCTCTGTTGAAACCGGTTTTCCAGGCTTTTGTTATCTGAAGGTTCTTGTTCTTTGGTGGCTTTCCATGGCTTTTTGGAGCAAAATGTGCCCAGACCTCTGGCTCAGAGAGAAGCCTCAGTCTGTTCCCCTCTGAGTGGTCCAGAACAGACAGACTCCCCCTCTGCAAAATCTGCTGAGCCTCCTACAGGCAGTGCATTCCCCTAGCCACCATGTCAGGGGTCTTACAAAGTGCCTCTGTTGTCTCTACACCCCTATGCAACCAAAACTGCTAGCGATATTGGTCCAGGGAGCCCACTTCCACTGACTATCTTTGCCAGGACTGTGGCAAACCAGACAAAGCATGCTGAGATTTTCAAGCCCAGGGTGGGAGTGTTCAGACTTCCAGCTGGTCCTAGTGCCAATTGGCTAGTGCCCTCACAGGGTACTCCCAGGCATGGGTGGGGAGCGTGGTTCAGTCCCTGGTGATGCAGTGTGCCTACAGAGTGCAAAAGGCTATGGTTCTAGAGACCACCAGCTGGAGCACACATCAAATTCCCTCACACGCAGAGGGTGCCTGGCCCAGCACTGGTACAAGCCGCAGAAAGCTGGTGGCTCAGGGACCATGGCCTTGAGGCTTTGCTGCTCTCTCTGGCAGGGCTGGTCTCCGGTGGTGGCAGTCCTGGGTCCCTGGGCTTAGGCCCATGCCGATGACTGCCCAATTCCACCAGTTTCCCCTTAAGATCTTTTGCTCCTTTTGAGTGCTTTTAACCAGACTCCAAGTTAATGCTGGGCCCCAATCACAAGGCAGTCCATATTGGGGTAGTACTTTTCAATGAGTCGCTTCTGGTGGCTCCCTCCCTCTTCTGTTTATATTCTGATATCAGTCCAATTCCCACTCACTTTACCTCTTGATTGGCATCTTCTGCCCCCGCAGAGATCCAGCAGTGTATAATCCTACATCTCAGGCTGATTTCATGGGTGTGCAGAGTGTTCTGGTAGATCATTAGCTCACTTTAGGGGACCAGTTGAAACAGGATCTCTTACTTCTCCACCATCTTGCTCCCCTCTCCCTATAGTAGGATCTTAATAAGTTCCTGATAACTCTTATTATGCCTAAGCTCCCAGAAAACTGGGAATTCAAATTTGTACTCAATTAAAATAATCATGTCTCCTATATCTGGAGGAATTTAATTTTTTTCTCCTCTTAAATTGTGTTTGTATTTTGATAATCTTATTTTTTTTAAATCACAAAAAATATAAAAAAATTAAATCACACATGCCTTAAAATTTGAGGGGGATAAGCAGAGTTCAAAAAACTATATAAGTAAATCTATAACTTTACTCAGTGGTGTACATTTTGCAGAATATTTTATGAGCCATACATTTGGAAAATAAAAATCCTTCTAACTGATGCAGTTTCATCTAACAGTTCATTAAATTCTAACATCTACATGACAAACAATAGAAACACTGGTTTTCTGCTTTCTCAAATGTTTCTGTTCAGCAGAAACTGAATCTATTTTCTCTTGCCAGACTTTTCATCTCAAAATTCCTAACACTTCTGACAGGTTCAACCCATTCAGATTGGCATGTCTATAAAGGTAGGACACAAATGAAAGGTTGAAATGTCCTTTTTTTTTTCTTTTTTAACTGTTAAGACCACAGAACACTTAGGATTTAATTAATTTTATACAATTTGAGAGAAATCTTATTGGATTGTTTGAGATATATAGTGAAATTTTAACATTTGCATACAATCTTTGTATCTTTGCATTTGTCCAAAAATTATTCTTAATGTTAGTTTCTATGTAGTATTTCCAATTGAGATAACCACCAAACTCCATGGCCTTCTCCTAGTCTTTTACTTCTGAAAAAGACTAAAATATCAGACAACTATTCTTATTTCTGAGTCATGTTAAAAATTATAATAATCAAAAAATATTACATACCGCATATGTCAAACATCATGCGTGTGTTCTTCACAGCGGAAGAGAGAATTCATGAGCCATTTTACCTTTCACCAATAACCACTGACATTCATGGAATTCCCTGAAGATATATGAGTATACGTTACTGTTTTTTCAAACTACATGGTTCACCAACTATATTAGTTATCACTGCATGCCACACCATGCCAACACTTAAAATAAAAAGCATTTATTATTGCCATGAATCAATTGGGCACACCTGATGATAGGGTTCAGTCTTGGCTGTTTTCAGCTGAGTTTCCTCTTGCATCTGCTATCCACAGGAGATGTGAGTGGAGGCTGGCTTATTTAGGATAGTTACATTCAAGTGGTTATTAGTTATTTGACAGTTGGAACAGGTTAGCTTAGGCTTATTCATGAAGCACTGCTGAGATCCAAGAGGACAAGTAGAAGAGAATATGCTCCCTAAGACCAACTCTTGGACTGCCACACCATTATACTTTACACATTTTCTTGAACAAAGCAATGTATAAGGCCAGCCCATATCGAGGAGATGAGAAATTGGATTCTTATTTCTGATGGAAGTACGTGAAGAACAGCATTGCAAAGGATGCAGATAGAGCAGTGGGTGAAGATTTGCAGTTACTTTTGCAAGTAGGATACCACAATGGCTGTCCAAGAATTCACTGCATGTACTAGCTTTAGTTTTTAAAAACTCTTAGGCTAGTTGTGCCAAAATGAACTCAACGTCTTGTCCCTATATACAGACTGAATGTTGGAGAACCAGAGAAAACTACTGCTATACAATCTATTCCAGATGACTGCTATTTCTCTCCTTCCACCATCCCCACTGCTCAAGTGTTCATATTTGATCTTCTCCATTTCCCACTTCCCTGAGAATCCAGAGGCCACACAGTCATTGCTGACTATAGAAGCTCTAAGAGCATGAACTTTGTATTTACAGAAACCTGGATGTTGCAACCTGAATTAATATCTGTTTCCTTATCCTGAAAAAAATGAGTGTAATGGTCCATATCTCATAGGGCTGTTGTAAGGATTTAGTGATTGTAAGTAGCCCAAGAGAGTGCTATTATGCAGTAGATGCTTAATACTTACTTATTCCCTCTATTCCCACAGCTTTCTTGGAATGTGGGGTTTTTTTTTCATTATAGGATATCTGGTCTCATAAGCAAAACAATCTCACAATTTATTCACAAAGAATTAAACCTTACAATTTTTAAGTGTGGAAATATTAAGCTGCATCAGAGTAAAATTAGAGTAAATTGAAGTTAATGTATTATCCAAACATTTATGATTTTCTTGAGGATATTTTTATGGCTTTTTCAAATATTTGAAAAAGCCATAAATATATATATATATATATATATATATATATATATATATATATATACACACACCAAAAGTATATATTCCAAAGACCAAAGATGAATAGTTAGGTAGCATGCATTCTTTGCATACTATATATTATTGCATATAACAATATTAAGAATCCAAACATAATCAATATACACTAGAATGACATTATTAATCTTTGATATATTTGGGGGTCATTTTAATAAGGGGATATTGAAGTTATTAATACAAATGAAAAGAGAAGACATAAAAAAGTGGCATTGATTCATAGGACACAAGAATATATTACTTGGTGCAATATAATTATTTAAATGGTCTCCACTTAAATTGATGAGGTTAGAACCTCCTCATTTCCGCAGGTATACTTCTTTAGCTGGGCTTTCCAAAACACAGTAAGGAAGTAGAGAATTTACATTCCCTTAACATAAATAATCCAGGTAAAGCATTCAATCTTAATAATGAGATTTAAAATCTAATTTCATTCTATGTGGGACTGAGAAGAATCAAACTGTTTTAAAGTCACAAAGAAATGCTTCAAGGTCTTTTTCAAATATATATCTTCTCTCACTTAAATAAACAGTGTCATATCCTGATTCTTCTAAAGATACCCCAAAGGGAATGTAATTGGTAAACACCAAGTTAAGAGAAGTTGTATGGCTGGTTATACATCATGACCACAACTCAACTCCCTGTAGCCTCATGTAGCGGTCCATAAATCCATGCTTGTTCACCTCCTGTCAGAAACTACTCTTTATAACACATCCCCCAATCCAACCTGGTTGCTGTAGTCCTATAGTAACTCATTGACTTCTATGTCCGGACCATATGCAGGCTATTTCCTTGGACTGCCTTTATTATCACACATGAAGTCTTTGCAAGTTTTCCATGTGAAGTAAGCATCATGGTTTTTTCAACTTCTCATTCTCACTGCTCTCTGTTTTCCTAACTGCTTGTCTTATTTCTGATACTCATCTTACCTGGAGTTCTAGCATCACATGACCTGGTTCCATATATTCTTGCAGGGCTTGCTCCCCATGCCTTGTCATTTATCGGGTCACTTATATGAGTACTAGACCTTGACTTCTCATCTAACTCTGCCTTGACCATGGGCTTCTGGGGAATGCCTCAGATCAAGGTTTTTCCTGATTTGACCTCTTGACCGGAACTCTTCCTATCTGTCTCTCCAGCTGCTCTCTCCCGTGAACAACATTCTCTTCTCTCTCTGTCCTGGACAAATTACATTCAATGCCTTGTAGATCAAATGAGAGTTTTTTGCTTAATCATATAATTACACATGTATTATTTGGAAGATTCTCAAATATCATTGTATGGTTTGTATGTCCAAAAGTAAACATTTATTCATAAAAATACCATTTTAATTTCAACACTTTATTTATACAATAAGGTCCAATATTGTGTTGCAAATGGGGCATAAGACCCCTCTGTGGAATCTTTAAGTATCACTTCAACATGGCTGTGGAATTAAGCTTGGAGAGACATTGAAATGGAAGGATTTATTTATTGTACTCATAGGTTCAAAGGTAGGTATGCCCAGGGAACCACACAAATTCATCCAAAGCTTGGAGTTTAGTCATGGCAGACAGGAAAGAAGCAGAGCTAGAACCTGTGGGCAAGTGCCTTTATTGAGAGATGGGTAGGGATGCTGTGGTGTGTGGGAAGCTTTCTCCTTTGATTGTAACTGAGTCACAATGGATAGGAGGGAATGTGTAAAATGGAGAAGTCATTATGAGGCTTATGCTTGTGCACACATGTTGGAGACTGAAACCCAGAGATATGCAATAAAAAAGTAAAAATTCAAAACAAGCAAGGCAGGTGTCAAAACTCAGGGGACATTGAGGGGACAAATAATAAATTAACATTTCAAGTGCATAAGCAGTAAGCCATTCAGCTTCCTCTTCCTCCTCTATCCTCATTATTGTATAGCAATTCACTCTTTTCTTTTAGAATATTTTTATTATAAACATTATATACAACAAACTTAGAGATACAGTTTCGAATATAGAAAGTATTCTGAGCAAAAATCTTATTTTGTATACTAAAAATAACACTGGAAATGTTTTGCTGTTTACAAATGCCTCAGTAAAATAATGAAGTTGTTACTGTTTCTTATGCTGGTATTAAACAAGTAAATTTAAAACGTGAAAATAATTCAGAACCAAAAAAGACTGTCAGGGATGCTGTCTCTCACTTCAAAGGCAAAGCTGTTCCCTTGAAGACCTAAACACTCTTTGAAGATTTAACAGTGCTATAATATCTATAGGAGACTGGCATTGACCATTCATTCCTCTAAGAAAATCAAAATGCCACATGGATCTTCAGGTGTTCCTACAGCTGCTTCTTTCTCAATGGCTCTTTATTTACTGTTGCCCACATTTGAGCACCATTGTCCAAAATTATCACATAGTTTGCTCTTTCATTTCATTCTTTGACGTTTTCTGATTTTTTTTTAATGTTACCTCAGAGGATCATTTGTTGGTTAGCTGATTTCATGGTAATTTCCCCATTTACTCTCTCTGTTCTTAATCTAGTTAATGTTTCAAGGATTTGTTATTACTACATATTACTATACTCACACACACACAAGCATGCACACATATATGTGTGTGTGGTGTTATTAACTGTATCCCAAACCTGAATGTAAGCTTCAATGGGAGAGAAAGAGAAGTTACCAGATTTATCGTTAAATACACACACATATAATAAATCATTTGTGTGTCAAGTCTTTGATACTCTATAATAGCAATAGCCATGCTAGTCGTCAGCTTCCTGAACTGGTAAGTAGGATAACCATCCAAAACTTTGCTGCATAGGCAGCTAAGGAAAGCTGACAGCTATGACATAAGTCAGAACTATGCTAAGTTTTCAAGGACTTGGCAGGAGAATAGGAATTGTTTTCTACTAAGAAGAAATCCCCAATGAGTAGAAAGTGATTCATATTTTGTAGTTAGAGAACTTGACAAAGTTATCAGTGATTTTTAAATGATTAATGAAAAAAAGTCATAAGGAGAGTTAAATATTAAAGGAGGTAACTAATGTTTAAATGAGACTAATTTACTACAGCAAGTTGTAGACCTCACAATTATATCTGTACTTTATGACACTATATTTATATTCCTTTTTTCTTAGGGTAGCTCTAATGGAAAATGTCTTTGTAACTTTTGAAAGTACACTTGTCTTCTCTGAACATGTGTCCCAAGTTCTAATTTGGAAAATACTCAGGGTTAATATAAGAAATGCTAATGATGAAACGTGCTCCAATAGAAGCCTTTTTAGAACATATTTTCAGATTTTTCTAATTGCTTTCAGTTTGTCAAATAAAATCGTAGAAAATCAAAAGTAAGAATTTTCCCTAAAATCTATCATTCTAAAACATTTTTAAATTTTGTAGTTCAGCTTGTAGCACAAAATGTATATTAATATTATTCAACCCATATTTGCACAGAACTATTTAAATCAGTAAGATCCTTTCTGAATCTCCTGTAAACACCTGTGGAATATCAGTTTGCTTATGAGCCTCTTGTGTTCTTCATAGTGACCCTCAGCTAAATTTGGACAAATTCTGTTTGAGAATAAATATATTAAGACTTTGTAAGAAAATAGATTTCCTTTGTTCTAGGTGAATTGTACATATTATTTTTACTGTATGCTTAATAGTTTGTTAGTAAGCTGTAATTATATAAATCTGAGATCTGTATGTGAAGAGGTAGGTAGAGGTATCCATGATAAGTAACTATAGTTGGTGACCTAATATATGTGGTTTGAATCATCTGTAGAATCAGAGTGTGGACTTCATCTCTCTTCTGCAAATGAACTCAGAATTGGAAGCCCTCAGAAACTTGAGGATGTGGTAAAAAGTGGAGGCCGTTTTGATATAGCTTGTAAGTTTTGGATGATTTTTTCATAAAAGCATGTACAGCACATGAATCTTTGTGAAGCATTCTTCATATTACCTAGGAGCAGGGTAAAAATTGTGCAGCAATGTTTTCATTGAAATGGAATATTGGGTTTGTGGGGAAAAAGTTGTCTTTGGTCAAATATAGATAAGGAACAAGTTTAAACATAGTTAAGCAGTCTCTTTTATCTCTTTTATTGCAGGTCTTTTCAGAACCATAATTATGGTGTGTTGTTCATGACCAGGCCACAAAATCTCTTTTCATAAAACATCATTTGCATTTACTATTCTAAAGAACACAGTTTGTAGAAGCTTTATTTGGAATAATAGGAGGAAAAATAATGCATCGCCTCACAGTAGAAGTGGATGTTAAAATAATGGTCAGCTAAAACCTTTTAAGAAAGCAAAATGTTACAAAGATAAATGGACAAATAATAAAATTATAGCAATTTATATTTGGTATGGGCCTGAAATCAAATTGTATATATATTAGATGTGGTTCAGTATGCTGATTCCCAAAGGAGAACAAATCTGGATGCATAGAAAGGAAAGCAAGGCACAGAGTTGTGAGAAGATAAGTCATTATGTAGGTCTTCATTTTGCTATTAAGCAATTATTTACTGAACACATGTGATGTGTAAGATGTTGCTTCCAGTGCTATAAGTACACAAGAGAGCCTAACAGTGCCTCTAATACCTAAATTCATTTTAAAAATTTACGTAAAAATCAGGAATGACCAACTAGTTATTTTTCTATATTCCTAGGACTAAATAATTCTTCAACTGATTCTTGCTTTATCCATTATTTTTTTAATCTACTATTTTTCATGATCTTTTAGTTACTAGCATTAAATCCTCTTAAAAACACAAAAGGGTGAGTTTTCATTTTTCAGAGATAGCCATTAGGGGAGAAATAGATATCTTGCTTCCTATTCTTCAGTAGCATGTGAACCTCTAGGTAGGAGTCAGATTCTCAAGTACAAAAGAGCAAAGTAGCAATCGGGAAAGGAAGGTGAAATGAGGAGAATATCTAAGGCCCATATTTTTTTTTCTTTTAAAGAAAAGAAAGCTACAAAATGAGGTTGATTCAGAACTGGTCCTGGGGAGGGTAATTGGGAGCAAGAGCCTAGCCTTCTTTCATGGGCATAAGCTCCATCTGTAACAATGTCTAGGGTATGATGATTCCAATTATTATAGTTATCATTTTTCAGTGTGCAAAGAAATCCTTCTTCAGTTATTAGATTAACACTGTAGGATACTGAAGTTATCTGGGCTCTAAATCTAGGAATTCTGAATCAAAATGGTAATTGTATCATCACTAACCCTTTGCTGGGGTTTGAATGATTTTCAGTCCCTCAGTGGTTTGTAAATCAGACATTACAGTGTCTAGCCTTCATAATATGAGCTGACGGTATAAGAGAGAACACTTGAAGATATATATATATATATATATATATATATATATATATATATATATGTGTTTAATGTGCCAAATATCGTCTGTCAGCAAATCACATCCCTGTAATCAGTTAAATAAGAAATTAGTGAAGGATTTTTGGATAAGGTGAACTATATAGTTTTCTGCTTTCTCAAAATACAGTTGTAAGGTGTTCCTGCATGACTAGAATCATAAGGAAACACAAACTGTCATTTAAACCCACTCACTCAAAGCACAAATATGCTTGCTGGCAAAACATGGGCAGAAATCAGAAATTTAGAATGTACTTATGTTATCATGCAGGCAGACTTTAATTTAAAAAAAAAAGAAAAGGAAAACATGGTTCTTGTGCACAATCTTCCAGTGAGCCTATAACATTGCTTAAGGCTGTTCACATTTTTGGCAAAGGCCATGACCTATATCGTCAGGCCAGAGATCCAGAAAGTGTGAAGATTTATGTACTAGTGAGTCCAGAGCACTTAATATCATGAAACTCTAGCTGTAAGGTGAGAAGAAAGCATTTTCTGCACGTGTTTATCTTTTTTCCTTTTATTTATAAGTTGATCTTACCCATTTTTATTAGTTATCAAGCATGCATACATAAATTTAGAACCAGACTTAAAAATAAGCTGAATATACAAAACATGTGTATGAGTCATGTATAGGCTGACATTGACATTTCTCTTGTCTGCCAATATTTGCTACTGTTTTGTGCTGATTAAAAAGTAAATAAATGAATAAACACCCAAAATAAACCCAGGAATATATGGTCAATCATATACAACAAAGGCTATGCTGCGGGGTGCAGACAACCTCTTCAATAAATAGTGCTGAAAAAAGACTGGATAGCCAAATGCAAAAGAATGAAACTGGACTCCTATTTAAACCAGACAAAAGAAACATTAACTCAAAATAGATTAAAGAGTTGAATGTAAGAAATTCATTCCTAAAAGAAAATATAGATGGCCAGCCCCTTGATATCAGTCAGTGTCAGTGATGATTTTTTTTGATTTTGACACTATAAGCTAGGGTGCATACAAAACCCAAAATAAAATGAGTGGACTACATGAAACTAAAAACTTCTATAAAGCAAAAGAAACCATCAACGAAATGAAAAAAGCAACCTATGGAACAGAAGAAAATATTTGCAAATTGTATATACGATAAAGGATCAATATCCAAAATACATAAAGAATAAAGAACTCATACAACACAATAGCAAAAAAAACAAATAACCCAAGTAAAACAAACAAACAAACAAACAGACAGGCAAACAGAGAAGCCAAAGAAGACGTACAAAAAGCCAAAAGGTATGTGATAAAATGGTCAACATCATCATTAGGAAAATGCAAATCAAAACCACAATGAGATATTACCTCACACCTCCTGGAATGGCTACTATCAGAAAGACAAAAAATGATGTGTTGATAAACATGTGGAGAAAAGGGAGCCCTCATGCAATGTTGGTGGGAATGTAAATTGGTACAGCCACTCTGGAAAACAGCATAGAGGTTCCTTAAAAAAATTAGAAACAAAACTATCATATGATCCCGCAATTCTATCTCTGGGTATCTACCATAGGAAAATGAAACAGTAATTCAAAAAAATATGCACCCCCATGTTCATTGCAACATTATTTACAATAGTGAAAGTATGAAAATAAGCATCTGTCAAGAGATGGATAAAGAAAATGTAATATATACATACCATGAAACATTATTTGGTCATAAAAAATGAAATTTTGTTATTCCATGGATGGAAGTTGGGTATATCATTCTAAATAAAATAAATTGGATGGAGAAAGATAAATGACATATGATCTCACTTAAATGAATCTAAAACAAAAATCAAAACCAAAACCAAAAAAACCCACGCCTATAAGTAGAGAACAGCTTAGTGGTCACCAGAGGTGGGGTAGGAAGTGGTCAAAATGGGTGGAGGGGGTCAAAAGGTACAAATTTCCAGTAATAAAATAAATAGGTCATGGGGATGTAATGTACTACATGACAACTATTGCTAATAAGTTTGTATTGTAAACTTGAGAAGGGCTAAGTCAGTAAATCTTTAAAGTTCTCATTGCACACAAAAAAGTTCTGTAACTACATATGGTGATAGATATTAACTTATCGTGGTGATCATTTTGCAATATATACAAATACTGAATCATTATGATGTATACCTGAAATGAATATAATGCTATGTGCCAACTATACTTAAACAAAAATGAACAGACAAAATAACTGTAGCTTACACATTATTCATGTGTGGTCATGTATTTGCTCATCTGTCCTAGATTAGATGATACGAGGTGACTATACATTTATTTTAAATAATTATTTGCATTGTCTAAAACTATAGAACATTAAAATTGCAAAATACTAATAGGGGAAGCAAAATGAAAATTTCCACAAAGGTTTGGTTTTCTCCCCTACAGTCTGTCATCTATTTTTCTCCCCAAAAGGTGTTATAATAAGAAAAAAATAATAGAAGAAAAGTTATATACTGAGATTCAAACTTCTTTGCAGAGGCATTCTAATTGACTGTATCACTGATGTTGGAAGAAGTCTGTAGGTAGTCTAATCAAGCCAATTATATTTTGCCACAGATATTTCCAGTAATTAAATTAAAGGACATAATAGATGAAGTTCACATGTTAACAGCTCCGCATATCACCATTTATTTCTGAATGCTCGCGAGACAGGAGATGCATTTAGACTTAGTAGCTATGTATTACAACTATGTAGTTTCCCCTTAATAGAGTCATTGATTTGAATATGGCCTAATGCCACAAAGCAGAAGCTGGCAACATCTATCCCCTCATTCATTCATTTTATGTTGAATGGAGTCCACCATGTCGTGTGTCTTAGCAACATGCTAATCGTAGCTGGAAATATGTGGCGGTGGTGAAATTAGATATTGAGGTAAGTAGTTGGGGGAAACAATGAAATAAAGACAGGCAAATTCAAGCAAATAGAGAAAAGAAAAACAGCAGTATTTCTGGACTATGAGTGTATGAATAGAAGCACATGGTCCAATTTTTTTAAGCTCTCTTGTTAAAATAGTTTTTTTTATTTGGAAGTAGGCATGGTGTGATTCCAATATCTGATGTTTAGCTTTGTACTTATTAAATGCTTTTACTTTTAAGCATTTAACTAAAAGACATTTTTCCAATAATCACAGAAATATAATTTCTTTTAGGAGATATAGAGCATTACATATTATTAATTATACTTTGTGGTGATGTTAGACATTTAAGACTCATTCCAACTATTTGCCTAGCCACAAAATTACCTATCAAATTCAAATACTTAAAAATTATTTGTATAATTCTTAGGTTTAATTTTCAACTGCACCCACTTCTCACTTACCTTGAATGATCCCTTTATATAGTTCTTTTCTCTTAATGTGTTGCTCTTTGGGATGAAGGGTCAAGTAGTCACATGTATTAGAACTGTGTATAAAATAAAATAGAACTCAAGCAATATCCAGAATGTACCCCCTTGTTAAAAGGAATAGGCAATCCCTTGCACTGACTGTGTGACATCAATTTTTCTTTCCTAGCTATATTTTCTTTATTGATTAGTGCTTAATTGCACTCATAAGGGAGATTTGCAGAATCATAAATTTCAGGTAGGTGAGATACTGTAAGAACTCTTACTGAAATGAGGGTGCCAAGTTTATTTATAAATGAACATGATCATTACAGAAGTAGCTATAAAGTGCTTAAATAATAGTGATCTTAACAGGTGTCTGTGTCTCTGAAAATATGTAAGTCTGTGTTTTAAATGAGCCTGGTGGTTTGAGTAAGAAAAATGTTACACATGATCACAATAAGTACCTGTAACTATTTTAATAAAACTCTGTTCCAAGAAAGATTTAAAAAAATATACAAATGGACTCTTCAGAGTTGTTTGCATACCATTTATAGATACCCTGATCCCATCTCAAATACATTTTAAATAATATATATTTATTTATTTGACAGATCACAAGTAGACAGAGAGGCAGGCAGAGAGAGAGGGGGAAGCAGGCTCCTTGCTGAGCAGAGAGCCCGATGGGGATCTCTGGGATCATGACCTGAGCTGAAGGCAGAGGCTTTAACACAATGAGCCATCCAGGTGCCCCCCAAATACATTTTTTTGCCATGCATGTCATCGTATCGTCCCCCACTCCTTCTGCCTTATAACAGTCATGCCATTTAACCCTGCCGTCCCTGCTGTTTGCTTTCTTTAATTTGCTGCCTTCTTGCACACATTCACATTGTTCTCATTATCCAAAGTATTTCTTGTCCTTAACAGGTGTCATTTTTATCAGTTTAAATTGTATCCTTCAAGATACAGCTCCAATGTCAGCTTCCCAATAAAACATTCTAAAACGTCTTTATCAGCATTAATCTCACTCCCCTGTGTGTTACAAAGCATTTCATTTGTATTTTTAGCAAGAAAGTATATCACGATTTGCCTAATATCTTGAATTTGTGTCCATGCCTGTTTAATCTGATGGGTAATAAAAATTTTAAGGTCAATGACCATAAGTTGCTTATTTCTATGTACACAAAACTGCCAAGCATAGTCCTTTGCCAGAAGTAGATACTCAATAAATATTTGTGGGATTACACTGAATTGAGATAAACTGAATTAGTTTAAGGTTGCTGTGCAGTGAGTTTCTCTGTGTTCAGTATGCATTGCTCTTGAATTGCAACATTTGTCTCAGTCTTTGCTGTAGTTGAAAGCTGATGTACTCTTAACCTAGCTGCATGTAAGTGAATTGAGGAGTGACATTTATTAATATTTGCATAGCTCTAAAGCAGTTCTTACTGTGCAAAACACTCTACAAATTGGAAGTGCTATTTAAAAATAAAAGGATGCATAGTGTAGTAAAGTGTAGCAACTTGGCACAATCAATACATCTCTTGAATTTTTCAATATTAAAATTAAAGGAAAGAAGCACCTGTTATACATCTCCTGAAACAATGGGACACAACTTCATTTGCAAATGGTGACATTGTCTTGTTAAAAGAAAAAAACCTGAGAACAGTTGCTAGGGATATTGTATGCACTCACGGTGTCTATGGAAACTGAGCCTGCACAAAATGTGTAATGAGGAATAAAGAGATACCTGGAAAAGTGCCCAGTGTCAGAAAGACAATGATAGTATAACTTTTCAATATTTAGAAAGAGCAAAAATAGAATAAAAAATACATGTAACTTGTGCCTTTATACCGGTACCCTTGGAAAGTTTTAATTCTGGGGAAAAATACATAAAGAACGGAGAAACAAACACCAAAACACAACTTTAGAACTTGCTTTAATTTACTAACACATTTAAAATAACAGTGGTCAGTACTTCTAAGCCACTCATAGAATTGCCCCATGGCTTTATATTACTATAAACCACAGAAGAATCTCCTCATGCCCTGAAATTGCCTTTAAGGTTCAAAGACAAAGGAACACAATTTATTTTCTTTTTGAAGTGTTGAACCCTGGCACATCTAATGATTTTGGACTTCATTAATCAGAAGACATTGCTATACCCTTGACCAGGCTTCTACTAGCTTGCTCCAGCTGATATAAAAGAATCTTTGTCTGAAAGAAATAGATTTATCTTTTGTTCTTATTTAACTAATGACTTTAGATATAGTGTTTTCTAGAATTTCATCTGTCTCCAAATGCTGAAATGATTGCAATTAGTTCTTTAAATTAATGGGGAAAAAGTGGTTCATGTTTGGTAGATTTTGAAATAATACATTATAATACATTATCTATTGGTTAATTTAATTTTTAAAAAATGAATGCTTTCTATGTATCAGAAAAAAGTACTAGAAATAAATACCTGAAATAAGTACCATATAGCCAGTGGTAAATATAACACAATCTTGCCTCCTGCAAGACCATACTGATTTGTAAAGAAGAGATTTTAATCAAACTATAAATGTGAAATATGTCAAAGATAGTTCTTTTAAAAATGGCAAGTCAATTATAAGTGTAGGAAAATATCCTCTGTGCTAATGTTTCAAAAATAATAATAATTACTTTGGCACTATAGGTCAATTAGCAAATATTTTAAATACCATCTCTATGGAGTTTTTTGTTTTATATGATACTCCAAAAAAGAACCGAACTCCTGATCACAAACAGATATTCATAGCTTTATATTTTGAGTAGCAATTCTGTTGTCCTCCATTCATTGAGTACTATGTACAGTGTAGCCCATATAATACTTTTTTTTCCTAATTTTCGAATTGCTAAACAAATTCTTTCTTTTTTTTTATTAACATATAATGAATTATTTGTTTCGAGGGAACAGAACTGTGACTCATCAGTCTTACACAATTCAGCACTCACCATAGCACGTACCCTCCCCAATGTCGTCCCCGATGTCCATAACCAAAGTTCATAACCACCCTATCCCTAGCCCCCAAATGCCCAGAAACCCTCAGTTTGTTTCCTGAGATTAAGAGTCTCTTACTGTTTGTCTCCCTCCCCAGTCCCACCTTGTTTCATTTTTTCCCTCCCTACCTCTCAAATTCCTCATATCAGAGAGATTATATGACAATTCTTTTTCTCTGGTTGACATCTGCTAAGCAAATTCTTTACATTTAATACTTACTTAAGAGTAGATGAGTCTTTAATAAACACTCAGCCAACTGAACAACTCAATTGACCAGAACTTTGAGAAATTATGAACAAGAGAGAGGGAAAGAAATGTTGGACAGTGTGGCAGAGATCGGAAAAAAATAGGAACCCAAATCTCCCGGGGCTAGTTTGGACCCTATTGAAGTCCATTAGTGCAGGAAGAAACTACTGGAGTTCAAACCCATCAATCATTTCTTACTCAACCTCCTGGGGTCAAATCCTGCCCTCAATTACACGCACCTGACTTTCAAGTTGCAGGGAGTTATACACACATTCAAGAGGGCAGGTTCTGGCCTTGCGAGTTGAATGGGGAGTAATTGATGACTTTCTCCTTGCTATGTCTGGCCTGGTAAGCACAGATTGCTGCTGAGCCCCCACCCCCAACCCCCCATCCTAAGCAGAGTGGGAGGGTGTTGTAAAAATATTCAGCCTCCAGTGCTGTGTCAGCCTTGGCAGCTGGTCTTCATTTCAAGATCTGAGAATGCCAACTTCACTAAGCCTTAAGATGTATGTATTTTCTCACATTTTCTTCCTAGTTTATTCCACTTTCCCTTCCCCTCTGTTAGATTTTCCTCTTCTCTGATAAGTGTTTCTTTTCCTTCTTTCCTCCATTTTTCCCTAATGATTTTTTTTCTTTTAATAATAGGAAGTGAGATAAAGTGCTTAGAATAATCTGGCACATGTAAGAGCTTAATAATTGCTGATTTTGTGTCAGTTATTATTTTGTATTATCATTACTATTATTATATAAGATTACCTCTTCCTTAATTTAAGGAAATTTTGTGTATATAAATACATACATACACACACATATGTATTTTTGTATTTTGTATATTTTGTAAATTTTGTATATAAATTTTGTAAATTTTGTGTGTGTGTTTGTAGTCCTTTAATGTTGATAGGGTTTAGGTAGGACATTTTCCCTTAGAAGTTTATTTACAATTACTTATTTCACACAAAACTTATAATCACATACTGGATTTACCTTTGAAGAAAAAATTAATGATGATATTCTTGGGCATTATCTTTTCATGAAACATGTGATAGAAAAGCATTTTGGAATACTCAAAATATCCAAAGACTGTCACTAGCAGAGCCAATAATACTTGACCTAATACAATTTTAGCTTCCTGAGGTAAATAAATATTGCATTGTTTTAAAGAGTTAAAAATGGTTTTTTAATAACTATACTCTTTTATTACAGTATTTATTAAGATAAAGCATAATATAGGTTATTTTGGATCATATAACTTTTAAAAATATGTAGGAAAAAATTATAATTTTAAACAATATATAAGATTTTGAATAACTTGTGAGAAGGTTCAGAGCAAATGTCCCCCACAATGAACCACTGTGGCCTGAAGGCTATTTTGCACCTGAAAGCAACTGAGACCCTGTGAGCTCAAGAGAAGATTATTGCCCCTCTCTTAGCTACCTAGAAGAATGTAAATTAGGGTTCTCTTCCATAATTGGTTATTTCCATAGAAAAATTTTATCTGAGTGACCCATCTGTATGGCAGGGCAAACATCTAATTACCAAACATCTGTTATTCTTGTCCTGTGAATCTCATTCCTTTTCTTTGAAGTTCCAGACCCCCTCCTACTTTTCCTTAGTTTTTGTCTGTCTTTGGAATTTCCATGTCTATGTGGATTCCCCATAAGTACAGCATTAAATTCGATTTTCTCCTGTTAATCTGTCTTATGTCAATTTGATTCTTAGTCCAATTAGAAGGACTTTGGCGGGGACTTCCTCCTTAACATGGCTCTTACTAGATTTTTATTCAACAGTGCTGGTCTAGGTTTGGCCAAGATACAACAGCCCCAAGAACCACGTTTCGTCACCCCATATGTCTCCTCAATACTACTGACCTGTGAGATTCAGAACACACCAGAGAACAATTTAAACAAGGTGAATGTTAAAACTTTATTGTAAATTCCTAAAAATAAGATTCATCCCAGGTGTAATTTTTAAGAAATTAACTGCAAACTCTTGCCTTTCAAACCAGTCCTGAACATCTTGTAGTAAACAAGAGATAAACTGAAAGATTTCTTCTAGCCAAAGATGACAAATGTACTTCAGTCCCAGGAGCTGCACAGAAGGTATACAACCTGGGCCTGAAATGGCTAAGGTAAGGACTGTGACAAGCATAGAAAGAAGAAGTCTTCAAGTTTTTATTTTGGTCTAGGGTTTATAGGGGCAAGCCACAAAATTCACTTCACTGGAGTGAAACAGAAGAGATCTATAGGGTCAAATTTGGAATGCAAGAGACATTGGGATAAAATTTCAGTTCGATCTAATGCTAATATCATAGGCAATTTAGAGGAGGAATTTCATCTTGCTTATTAAAGAAAATATAATGGATGGATGAGAGGAGAGCAAAAAGACAGAAAGATCAAAATATAGTAAGAGAGAAGATATACGATAGTGAATTATGATTCCAATTTAGGTGGATTGCATTTTGGAGATTTAGTTATTTATATTTATATGTTCAAAGAAGTAGAGAGTTATAATTACATATATAATTCTCAGTGTAAGAATATTCTATGACAGAACTAACTGTGTTTGTCCATTAGTGAAGCATACTCTACAGATTGTTTTATTGATTCTCTTTCAGCTAATGAATCCAATAAACGAGATGTTCAGAGCCACAAGTTCATTGATGCGTGAAAGGGAAGTCTGATAAGAGCTGAATACTTACTACTCAAAACATAAATGGAGGTTATAGGAAAATAGCTGATACTCTGCCATTTAAATCAGATATAAGAGGGACTTACTGCAGCTTTACAGTAAATCTTGGAAGTTATTTATTATTCTGAATGTGGTTAGTGTAGTAAACTACTTAGTGGCCCCAAAGATGTCCATACTCTGATCCCTAGAACTTGTGAATATTTTTATCACATAGGTCAGAAAGGGACTTTGTAGATGTTGATAAATGAAAATTCTGGATATTGGGAGATTATCCTGATTTATCTGGATGGGATTAATGTATTCACAGGAGTCCTTTCAATAGGGAGAAAGGAGGGTCAAAAACACAGAGTAGACCATCTGACAACAAAAACAGAGAGAGAAAAGGCCATGCAATATGAGGTTTAAAGCCAGGGAATGAGAATAGCACCCACCCTGGGAAAGTTAGGGAAACAGATTCACTCTTGAAACCTTCAGAGAGAGTGCGGCTGTCAACATTATAACTTTAGATAACTTTAGTCCAGTGAGATGATTTGGGGAAAAAAATCACTAAAATTGTAAAATAATAAATGTGTGTTGTTTTAACCCAAATCTGTGGTAAGTTTTTTTGTTTGTTTGTTTTAAAGACTTTATTTGTTTATTTGAGAGACAGAGAGAGAGCGAGAGCTCATGTGGGTGCGTGCCTGTGTTTGCACTAGTGAGCAGGAGTTGGGGGAGGGGCAAAGGACCAAGCAGACTCCCTGCCGAGCATGGAGCCCATGGGGGCTCAATCCCAGGACTTTGAGATCATGACCTGAACCAAAGTCAGATGCTTAATAGACTGAGCTACCCAGGCACCTTTGTGTTAAGTTTTAATAGCAACTATAGGAAATTAATACAGTAATTATGCTTACCTTATATTAATTCTCTACAGGTAACTAAGAGTCCAGCATTTCATCAAAAAAGATCTGCTTTTTACCCCAAATGAACTAATAATCTAATAGTGATTATTAAACTTTGAATAACAATAAAGAGTGGCTACCCCAACAGTTTCGGTATAAACTCAGTATAAACAGCATCTGAAACTCTGATTCCCAATTCTTAATAATCCCTTTATCAAAGTTTATGGAAGAGAATCCAAAAGTATTTAGTATGTCCTAAAACCAGCTTAGTTGTAAGGAAGGGGTTTAATCTAGAACTTATATTAAATAAGTAAATCCTGACCATACAATCCCTGAATCTTGATGAAAGATTTGTTCTCAAATAATATGAAAATATGATGTGGTTTATCATTTGAAATTTATATATAGGGTTTAGTATAGCACTCCTTAGCCACTAGAGTTAAATGAATATACCTCCTAAAACTATTTTAAAATCAGAAGCAAGCAAGCAAGGAACAAAAACAAAAAAAAGGAATAATAACATTGTCAATCCTTCTCCCCCCACTCGCCACCCCCCCTCCACCACGCGTACACACACACTGTGCTCTCAATCTTCCCTTCTGCTATGAGGAGCCAGTCTGAGTAAGGGTAAATTTGTACCTGCAGATCTTTGAGCAGCAATTCTAAGACAGACTAATTAAGATTTGGAGTAGAGCCCATGACTTATTCATCTTTATATCACTTCCTTATCCAATGAACACAGTAAAGTCCAAAGTATCTTGTTAAATGAATAAATTAAAACTGACCCAAGTATATTCATGGTAAAAAGTATTTACTGACTACTACAATTTACTCAGATTACAGATAAAAATGTTACTTCGCCTACAAAGAAAAATGGCCAAGGTACAGTGTATTCCCCCTCCCTAAATAATGAGTCTTGGGCTAAGGTAACCCTGAAGTTTCATACCTGATTTATTCACCTTCCTAGATTTTCTTTTAGCTCTGTGGGACTCTGACTCTTTCCTCTGCACCTGGACCCAAATAAAGCACCATGTTTTGAGACTTGTTAAGTGCCTTCTCAAAAGAGAGTATAACTATAAGGAAATGTGTAGGATTTCATGTATCTTGGGGGTAATATTTGCTCAGTGAGAGAGGGGATGGCATGTACTTAAATCTCTTGTCCTTCCTCTTTGGAGATATCCCCAGTGAATAAGCAATCAGTTTAGTGTTCCAGGTGAAGCTTTAGATTTGTTAGTAACATACCACTTTGTATTTTATTCCTCTCCTTCCCAGCTTCTTTCTTTTCTTTCTTTCTTTCTTTTCTCACTCAAATTTTTCTGGGATTCTAGCCTCTGGTAGAGAGTTACCAATTGAGTTTTGTGTTAGGCTGCTTTCCAGGTATCTCTGACTAAGATAATTTTCATTCTTAAGGGCCACGGCATGGAAAATGACAATTCAACTCTGCAGAATCAATTAAGGTTGCAAATTACAAAATGCTCTCCTCAAAGAAATTGCCATCAAACAATATGCATTAATATTCCACTTGAACCTAAGAAATCAAATACTTGGGGCCTAAGACTCACATATCTGGAAGGTATCCTTAGCAGAAATAAAGTTTTATCTAAGAGTGGGACTTAGCAATTATAGGATAATATATTCACAAATATTTAATGCACATATAAGTGATTTTAGACTGAACTTTGAAGACCAAGAGTAATGAACTAATAAGTGCATTTTCAAAATTAGAGGAATATGGATATCTGAGGGAAATTCCCATTATTTTCTTTAAAAGCAATAACAAAAACTTACTTTGATCATGTTCCCTCTTGAGTTCATCTCAGACTCTTATTTGGTTGAATTTAAGAGAACTTTATGAAACCCGATGAACAGAATTTTGAACTTGTTAATAAGAATATCCTGGACATTACTCTAACTATATTGTGTTTCTTCTTGAGTTAGAAGAGGGATAGTTGATAAGAAAGGAAAAAAAAAAAAAGGATTCTTAGACCTAAAGTTACTTCATAATTACAATAAAGATATTGGACTAAGAAGACTGGGCATACATAAGTGATACCCTAGTAAAGTCATTGATCCAGGTTAACCGATATGAATACCCTTCTTCTTCAAGGCCAACTGCTTAAATGTTGTGCAATTGCACAGGAACCTGAGTAAGAAAGGCTGTACTTTTGGTTCAGTGGGCTTCTCTTGCCCTTTGAAATTCCTAATACTTTTGTGAAAATGGGCCCTGCATTTTCATTTTTAGTTGAACCCCCACAAATTATTCAGCCAGTCCTGTACAACTTAAAAACTTGATGGTGAATTCAGCCTTATTCTTCAGCAGATTTTTAATTCCCAGTGTTTGGAGGGCAAGGGCCTAGGTAAATAATTAAAATGATTCTAAGATTCATATCAAAATAATCGTTACCTTTTTTCCATTCTAAACTTTGATTTGTCTTTGGTTTGGAGGCCCCATAAGTGGTCATTGCCTAGAAGTTTAGGGACTGGATATCTCTGTCTCTTTGTGTTTTTAGCTTCTGTCTTTGTTATGTTCCCAAGAGCCTCATCATTTATATTACTTTTTGCCCCTTCCCCATATTTCTGGGTCATGATCTCTTGCTCTACTTAAGACTTTTATAAAAAAGAAACAGATTTTTCATGTTGCCTTAAGATGAGAGGTGGATTAATTTTAAGAAACATAAGGCTTCAATTTATACACTCTAGGGATGGTCTAGTTCCTCTGAGAGTCTCTCACTCTTTTGAAAGCCACATAGCCTTCTTTATTGTGTCTCTGGTTATGTAAAAATATATGTCTTTCATGATGACTTCCTAATGTTATCTCATGGTTGTTTTTCTTACCACTTTCCAGTTATCGCATCCTCTATAAATTGTTATTTTGATATCTCTTATATTAGGTATCACAGAGAGAACTTGGTTGGCCTACCTATCTAAGGCAGGACATGTCAGGTTAACTTTGCACTCTGTGGATCAGAGGCACATGCCAGGTATCATCAAGCCTAGTTAGTAAGGCTCAGGAATAGAATTATGTGGTATGCAGCATGACTTGCTACTAAGAGCTATGATTTCTATCAGAACTAGGTGATAGCAAATGTAGCTGACACATAAGTTAAAAATCCTGCCCCAGAATATGGATCCAAAAGTCTCCATGGCAGTAGCTAGAATTCTATTTTTTTAAAGATTTTATTTATTTATTTGAGAGAGAATGAGAGAGAGAGAGAGAGCATGAAAAGGGGGAGGGTCAGAGAAAGAAGCAGACTCCCCACCAAGCAGGGAGCCTGATGTATGACTCAATACGGGGACTTCAGGATCATGACCTGAGGCAGTCACTTAACCAACTGAGCCACCCAGGTTCCCAGGTAGAATGCTATTAAGCTAGAATGATTAACAGGATCTTCCTTGCTGCCAGTTATGAGATATATAGATTCCTTGCTATACTTTTCAATGATCACTATAATTTTTCATGCTGAGCACCTATTGCTTGAATTCATATCTTCCTGCCGAGCAAAGAGCCTGATATGGAACTCAATCCCACAACCCTGGGATCATGACCTGAGCCAAAGGCAAATGCTCAACCAACTGAACCACCCAGGTGTCCCCATTCAATATATTTTGATTTGAGAATAAAATGACCGTTTTGTACTGACTTCCAGTTATTTTATTTATAATCAAAACATTCCAGCAAGTAAGCTAACTAAAAGCATATTGACATTTTCTTTTTCTTTAATTTTAAAAAATATTTTAATTATTTGATTTTTCTACCTATTTTAATAAAATGTTATATCTTGATTTTGGCCTTAAAACTCCAAAGTCTCTCCTTTTTGCTGTATTTCATAAAGTATCAAATTTGAAGTTCAAGGTACAAAAAATGCTTATCATTGTATATTCCTGTGGTCTGTTGTAGAGCATAACTTAATGTCTGCCATTTGTAGATTCTGGGTCCTCTACAATTTTCTATTCTTTAGATATAAGCTCAGTTTATGAAGCAATTTCATTTTAACATAACTTATCTACAAAAAGATGCAAAAGAAGTACCAGATTTGGATATCACTGATAAGTAAAGAGTCTTTTTTTTTCTTCAGTTTTTTGATGTTATAAGAACATTTTCTGAGAAAATAATGAAATTATTATTATATAAAGTAACATTTGCTATACAATATGCAGGTATACCTTTTAAAAATGAAAGTCAAGAAGCATGTGTACAAAGATTTTATAAAGGAAAGGAGCCTCATTTTATAGAAAAAAATGATTAAACAAAGCTTCTTGCATAATACTGGAAAATTGTTTTAAGATAAAAATAACTTTGCAACATCAAATTATTTCAGAAGCCAAAGACAGAGCTACAGACTAGGTTGTGGAAAAAAAAAAAAGAAAATTTTCAAGGAACATAAAAGCTACAAAACAGTTTTTTAGTGTATCTAGATACTGTGCTGTGTTTTTTGTCTGTTTTGCCTTTTTTAAGAAAAGCCATCTTGGCTCCTCTTCTCAATTTCTAGCATTTGGTCATTTAGATGAAGGTGCCAATGTTCACTTGCTTAAGTAATTGTATTCAAGTGATTTTTACTGCCTAAATATGATCTCACTGTTGGATATTGCCTATGGTTTAGAGTATACAGCACAAGGCATTTAAATAACAAGGTATTTGCTTCCAACTTGAATCTTGCCTAAAGAGAGTAACAGGCAATGTCTAGCTTCATTACCTTTTAGGGGTTTAATGTATAATATTTATTGGTGTTGCTACTTTCTCAGTGTCCATAACAATTCTTCTGTTCCACTTAGTAGCTGTTTGTGGCAAATGCTCTTGCATCCTCTGGTTTGATAGTATTTCTACATTTATCAGCATGTAGAATAGTAAAATAAGAAGGGCTTTGCTAGTTCCTGGGAATTTCACTCTACCGAATCATAGGATCTATGTGTTGGAACATATGTATGTGTGTGTATGCATATGTATGTGCATATACACACAAGTATATATGTATATACACACAAGTATATATGTATATACACATATATATCCATGTATATAACACACATATAAATATATGATGTATAGTGTACATAGATAGGCACACTATTTTTTTTCCTGTTGATTTTAAGAGAAATTTTAAAAGTTTTAGTAAAACAATATTTTTCTTTTATACTCAGGAGGTAATACAGTATAATCAATAAACAGTATTAGGTCATGTCAACATCATTGAATGAAGCACTGGGGTTACCTTAAATCTCCATTTGCAAAACAGATTATTCTATCAATTGCACAGCAGTAGCAACTAAGTTCTAGTCTCTACTATTATTTGTAGCCTCTCAGACTTAGTCCAGTTATTTAATTTATACGAACTTGTTTCCTTACCTATGAAACAGATAACAAACTATTTTTGGAGCTAAAGTCTTCTTCTCTGTATTCCTGTAGTACACAGGGTGCTCTGAACTTTCTAGAGGCTAATAAATATTTGTTTACCAGACAGACTAAAGCAAGGGATTATATCAGATGATCTTTTAAGGATTGTTCTAGCTCAAGGAACAGTCAATTATTTACGATGTCAATTTTCTTTTTCCGAAGCAAATAGCAGAGAAATGTAAACATATATGACAAAAGGAAGATAGTTGTACATTATTTTACATGTAATGTCTTAACCACTAAGGACTGAAGTTTCTGGATTCAATTTGAAGTAGCTTGTGATAATGATATTTCTTTTTGGATATCTATGTTCACAATTTATAGACATTTGAATGAAGTGAAATTGTGTGTATACACATACACTACATGTCACACACACACACACAAGTATACACATATCAGAAATAAGTCCTTGAGTTTCCTACCTTAAATAAGATGTAAAAAGGATTGTTTAACTTAAGTCACATTAAGAAGCAACAGTTACTTAAAGCATTAATCATGCCCTAGACTCTGTGTAAAATGATTTCTATGCATTATCTCACTGTATGATCATAAAAATTTATGTACTAATTTTATTATCCACATTTTACAGATGAGAACACTGAGTCTTAACGTGATTAAGTTATGAACAAATTCTCAGAGTTGTGGTTGGCAGCTCAATATTCTTTCCAAAATTTTTCTGACTCTAGAATAAATGCTCATAACCTATATACCACTTTGCAGTCAGTCCTATGCTTCATTAATTTTTATTGCATTTCATCCTCAAAAGGAAAAAAAGTTTCTGTTTGTGTTTTAACTGGAGAAGCTATTTTCTTCACTTTCATTTTTTAAAATACCACGTATACCATGCAAAGTAACATAATTACTTATTGGGAAATATATCTTCTTTTCTATTAACTTTAAAGAGTAGACTAATGAAAGTATTTGAGTTATGAAGTCATCTTTCCAAGGACAAAATGAGTAAGAGGAGACCACAGATCTACCACCATTTCTGCAATTAATTAACTGCAATTTTGGACATGGACTAAACCATTGAAATTATTCAGTACTCAGATTCTATGTGACTAAATATTTCAAATGAAGATACTGTGTTAGATTACTTCCCATTGTCCTATCAATCCCCAAATGTGTGTTTTTATATGTTCTCATGAAGAATCTCAGATAGATGACTTATTTGCTTAAGAACCACCATCCTCACCAAACTGATTCAGTTCATTTTCTACCAAATACTTGTTTACTATTGTGTTGATACAGGCTAGGAACCAGAAACTTGATTTGATTGTATATTTTCTTTGATCTATAATGTTTTGTATTATGTTCCAAGCTTTCAATGTCCCTACTTTATCTAGGAAACAACCATGCAAACTAAAACTCTAAAATAATTGCAAGTGTTCAGTATATGGTTAAATATTAAGATTTAGGATTTGCTTGCACAAAACTAGGGAATACTAATGTTTTTATTATTATTATTATTATTATTAATTTTGAGAGAGAGAGTGTGAGCAGCAGGGAGGGCCAGAGAGAGAGAAAAATTCACGTGCAGCATGGAGCCTAACACAGGGCTCGATCTCATGATCCTGAGATCATGATCTGAGCCAAAAGCAAGAGTCAGATGCTTAACTGATGGAGCCACCCAGGCACCCCTTAATTTTTATAATTATTAGAAAATGTTTAGAAATATCTTTTTAGAAGTTCATAAGTTTGGTGTGTTTTTTAAATTATTTTATCACCATGATACTATGAATTTTAATATAAAACATCTATTCCAACATACCATTTGCTGGAAACCATATGTCTATAGAGGAAACCATTGCATATATTATGATACTTATAACATAGAATGGCAAAACCACAGGTATAATAGAAAAAGATAAACAAACATGTTCGCATGTGGGCATGATGTTACATCTTGTTTTTAATTGTACCATGTTTAAACTCAAAATAGGGGGCACCTGTGTTGCTCAGTTGTTAGGTATCTGACTTTGGCTGGGGTAATGATCCCAGGGTCCTGGGATTGTGCCCCCATCAGACTTCCTGCACAGTGAGGAACCTGCATCTCCCTCACCCACTCCCTCTGCTTGTATTCCCTTTCTTGCCATGTCTCTCTGTGTCAAAGAAATAAATAAAAAAATCTTAAAAAAAGAGCTTAAAATAATTGATGTAAATGTAGAGTGCATAAGAAGGTTATGACAGGGTGCCTGGGTGGCTCAGTAGTTAATCATCTACCTTCAGGTTAGGTCATGATCCTAGGGTCCTGGAATCAAGCCTTGCTTTAAGCTCCCTGCTCACTGGGAAGCCTACTTCCCCTCTCCCACTCCCCCTGCTTGTGTTCCCTCTCTCACTGTGTCTCTCTTTGTCAAATAAATAAATAAAAATCTTAAAAAAAAATAATGTTATGACCAAACAACTAAGCCTGAATCCCACCTATTTTAGAAAAGCTCATTAATTAATTTGGCCCATTTTGTTGATCTCCTCCCTGTGGTAGTCTTTGGACAGGTAAAATGAGAACACAGTCCTTGCCAGCCAAAGAGATTTATCTGAGACTTAGTATGCGCAGTTACTCTACTAAATCTTTATATGCATTTTCTCAACAATTTTATTGATGAGATTATAATTATTATACAAGTTTTATGAATAATAAAATCAGAGAACATATCCAACATATATAAGGACTCCTCAAATTAAACAATGAGAAAGCAAGAAAATTATTTTAATGGTCAGGAGAGCTGAACTTATAAATGACAATGAACACATAAAAATGGCAAAGAAGTATATCAAAAAAGTATTCAATAATATTAGTGATTAGGAAAATGCAAACCAAACAGAATGAAATACTACTACCTACATATTAGAAAGGCTAAAATACAAATCAGAACAACAACAACAAATCTAATGATACCAGTTACTGGTGAAGATATGAAGCGATAGGAGCTGTCACTGAAGGTGGGAATTAATTCTAGTACTGCCACTTTAGTAAACAAGAAAGTTAAACATTATCTTACTATTGAATCAAGTGGTCATGCTCCTAAATATTTACTAAACTTATTTAAAGCTTGACAAAATTCAAAAATCATTAACAAAATCAAGACAGAAAAAAAAAAAGTTCATCCCAATAGACACAGATTAAAACACACACACACACACACACACACACACACAGGACAAAATCCAGCACCCTTTCATCATAAAAACACTAGAAAAATCCCTGGAAGACAGGGCCTCCTGGGTCACTCAGTTGGTTGGGAGTCTGTCTTCTGCTCAGGTCATGATTTCAGGGTCTTGGGATTGAGTCCCACATTGGGCTCCCTGATCAGTTGTAAGTTTACCTCTGCCTCTCCCTCTGCATCCTTTCCCCCACTCATTCTCATTCTCTCTCTCTCTCTCTCTGTTTCTCTCTGTGTCAAATAAAAATAAATAAATAAATGATCTTAAAAAAAGAAAAAAAAAAACCTGTATCTTTGGGGTAAATACCCAGTAGTGCAATTGCAGGGTCATTGGGAAGCTCTATTTTTAACTTTTTGAGGAATCTCCACACTGTTCTCCAAAGTGGCTGCACCAACTTGCATTCCCACCAACGTGTAAGAGGGTTCCCCTTTCTCCACATCCTCTCCAACACACGTTGCTAATTTTGGCCATTCTAACTGGTGTAAGGTGGTATCTCAATGTGGTTTTAATTTGAATCTCCCTGATGGTTAGTGATGATAAACATTTTTTCATGTGTCTGATAGCCATTTGTATGTCTTCATTGGAGAAGTGTTTGTTATATCTTCTGCCCATTTTTTTGTCCATCTGTACCCCAGTGTTTATAACAGCAATGGCCACGGTCACCAAACTGTGGAAAGAACCAAGATACCCTTCAACGGACGAATGGATAAGGAAGATGTGGTCCATATACACTATGGAGTATTATGCCTCCATCAGAAAGGATGAATACCCAACTTTTGTAGCATCATGGACGGGACTGGAAGAGATTATGCTGAGTGAAATAAGTCAAGCAGAGAGAGTCGATTATCATATGGTTTCACTTATTTGTGGAGCATAACAAATAACATGGAGGACTTGGGGAGATGGAGAGGAGAAGGGATTTGAGGGAAATTGGAAGGGGAGGTGAACCATGAGAGACTATGGACTCTGAAAAACAACCTGAGGGGTTTTGAAGGGGTAGGGGGTGGGAGGTTAGGGGAGCCAGGTGGTGGGTATTAAGGAGGGCACGTATTGCATAGAACACTGGGTGTGGTGCAAAAACAATGAATACTGTTACACTGAGAAGAAATGAAAAAAAATTTAAAAAAAAAACTGGAAGATAATTTCCCTAAAATCTAAGTCATACTTTCTTGTGAAAGAATGAGGGTTTTCCCCTGATGATCAGGAACAAGGCAAAACAGAGCACCCTTGCCAACATTTATGTAATTTTTTTTCCTTTCCTTTTTTTTCCTTTCCTTTCCTTCTTTTTTTTTCTTTTCTTTACTTTACTTTTCTTTTCTTTTTTCCTCTTTCTTTCTTTCTTTCTGTCTGGGAGAAGGAAGGAGTGTTCAGCAGACTCTGCACTGAGCATGGAGCCCAACCCAGGGCTTGATTTCCCAATCCTGAGATCACAACCTGAGCCAAAACCAAGAACCAGATATTCAACAGACTCTGCCACCCAAGCATCCCTATGTTATTTTTCAATGTACTGTAGGGTCTAAGTAAGACTGTCAGGCAAGAAAAGGAAGAAAGAGAAGAAGTAAAATTATTTCTATTTGTAGATGGCATTATGTGTGTGTGTGTGTGTGTGTGTATGTATGAAATGTCCTCAAATCCACAAAAATCTATTAGAACTAATAAAAATGTTTAGCAAATTACAGAATACAAGCTAAATATTTTAAAAAGTTGTACTTTGATATAGTAGCAATAAACAATTTGGAAATGAGATTAGGAAAATTCCATTTGCAATAGCATCAAAAGGAATAAGATACTTGGGAATAAGTTTAACACAAGCACAATACCTATATAGTAGAAACTAAAATAAAACATAGTTTAAATAAATTAAATACCTCCTAAACAATGGAAATGCATATCTTGGTTACAAATCAGAAGACATAATATAAGGACAACAATAATCCAAAAATTGATTTATAAACTTAATGCACTCATCATAAAAATTCCAATAACTATTTTTTTCAGAAGTACAAAAGCTGATCCTGAAATTCATATCGATGTTCAAGGAATCCAGGCTAACAAAAACAGTCTTGCAATAGAACAAAGTTAGAGGACTTGTACTTTCCAACTGCAAACCTTACTAGTAATTAGAGTAATCAAGATAACATAGAACTGGCATAAAGTTAGAGATAAAGAACAATGGAAAAGAATTGAGATTTCAGAGATAAACCTCTGGCCAACTGATTTTGAGGGAGGTGTCAAAGGCATTCAATGCAGATGGCACTGTTTTCAATGAATGGTTCCAAGACACCTGGATATCAACATGCAATAGAATGAATTTGAATCCCTATTTCACAACCTATATAAAAACTAACACAAAATTGCTAAAAATAAAATAAAAAGAATTAAAAAACTGCAAATGATTGCTAAAATTATATAACTCTTAGAAGAAAAAAGAATCTATAAATCTTTTGACCTTGGGTTAGTCGATGGATTCTGAGGTATGACACAAAAACATAACCAAGAACAACTTAAATAAATAAACAGGACTTCATTGAAAGCAAAAACTTGTATGCTTCAAAGCACACTATCAAAAAAGTGAAAAGACAAATCAATATATGATGAGTCTAGTATCCAGAATGTATAAGTATCTTTCACATCTCAACAATACAAAGACAGATAACTCACTTAAAAATAAGCAAAGGATTGGGATGCCTGGGTGGCTCAGTTGGTTAAGCAGCTGCCTTCGGCTCAGGTCATGATCCCAGCGTCCTGGGATTGAGTCCCACATCGGGCTCCTTGCTCGGCAGGGAGCCTGCTTCTCCCTCTGCCTCTGCCTGCCACTCTGTCTGCCTGTGCTCACTCTCTCTCCCTCTCTCTCTGACAAATAAATAAATAAAATCTTTAAAAAAAAATAAGCAAAGGATTTAGATAGATATTTCTATAAGGACAATATACCAATGGTCAATAAACACATAAAATGATACCCAACACCATTAGTTGTTATAAAATACAAATGAAAATTATAAGGTACTATTTTATACCCCCCGGGGTGGTAGCTATAATAAAATAAATGAAAAATAACAAGTGTTAATGAGCATGTGGATAAATTGAAACTCTGACCTACTGCTGATAGAAATATAAAATGGTACAGTGCCTATGGAAAACTGTTTGTCAGTTTTTCAAAAAGTTAAACATCAAGTTGTCAGATGACTCAGAAATTTTACTCTGAGGTATATACCAAAGAAAATTAAAAAAACATATGCTTCCACAAGAACTTACATGTGGATGTTTATAACAGTATTATTTAAAATAGCCAAAAAGTGAAAATAATGCAAATCCTCATCAACTGATGAATAGAAAAATAAATTGTAGTATAATACAATGGAATGAATACACTTAGTGCAATAAAAAGAAATGAAATATTGATATATACCACAATAGGGATGAATCTAGAAAACATTATGCTAAATGAAAGAAACCAGTCACAAAGACCTACATATTTTGCGATTCAATTTGTAATGAATATCCAGAGAACATGAGTCTATTGGGACAGAAAATAGATTAGTGGTTGCTGGGGATGAGCATAGGGCAGAATGGGAAGTGATTACTACTTGGTCCAGAGTTTCTTTTTGTAGTAGTGATAAAATATTCCAGAATTAGACAAAGGTAATAGTTGTAAAACCTGTCAAATACACTAAAAATTAGTGAAACATGGGGCACCTGGGTGGCTCAGTCGTTAAGCGTCTGCCTTCAGGGTCCTGAGATCGAGCCACGCATTGGGCTCCCTGCTGGGTGGGAAGCCTGCTTCTCCCTCTTCTACTCCCCCTGCTTGTCTTCCCTCTCTCACTGTGTTTCTCTCTGTCAAATAAATAAAATCTTTAAAAAAATAAAAATTAGTTAATCATACACTTTAAAATAAATAGTTTCATGGTATATAAAGTACATCTCAATTAAAAGAAGTAACTTGTCATTTCTATACATTATATGTAAGACTCTTGATAGAGCATCACTAACTAACAACATTTCTATGGTGAAAATAAAATTCAATCTCATATTGAAATTTTTTTTTGAGAATTGAGAATCTCAATTATCAATAATGAGATTTTTCAGAAAATGTTTACAAATTACAAAATTATGCTAATCTAAATATGATATGAAGAAGTTACTATGCTTTAAAACATCTTAATGTAATACATAATACTTATTGGTTTGGGGGATTCTGAAGAGCTGATACTGTGTCTTTTCACTTTGAACACAAATGCATTTTTTAGTGTTCACATATATTTTTTGAAAGAGTTAAAGAAGTTTATGAATATTGGAAGAATGCACTCTACTTTCTACATTGTGCATTGTGTTTGTTGAATGTGCTTAATAAATGATCACATCAGTACCATAAAATAATGTATAACAGAAATGTCTAATTCATAGTTTTTTAGCACAATAGTGTCTATAATCAGGACTAGATATAATCCTCAGTACACACACTCAGGTATTCAATGAGTTGTAGTCTGATTACTTGATTATTTGATAACTTGATTTTCTAAAACAATTTAATTGTCATACATCTGCATGAGTGGTGTCATTTTTATCATAATCCATTCTCTGTGTTCACATACACACACTTGTTTCCCTGATGGCTCAGTTCAAGTTCTACAAGGTTTACATCACCTGAGGAGTGAGGGAGGAATATCTCATTCTGAATCCCACCCAGCTATCACTAGAATGTAATTTCTGCAAAGGCAAGATTTTGAGTGCGTTGATCACTGCTGTGCCTCACTATCTATTAAAAAAAATTTGGCACATAAGAGAGGTTCGACAGATAATTGTCCAATTAATAATGTCTATGTTAGTATCTCCTGAGATGAGCATTGGTCTTTTTTTTTTTTTAATTTATTTTTTCATTTGAGAGAGAGAGAGAGAGAACGCACAAGCAAGGGGGAGGCAGAGGGAGAGGAAGAAGCTGACTCACTGCTGAGCTGGAAGCCTGACTTGAGGCTCAATCCCAGGGCTTGGAGATTATGACCTGAGCCTAGGGCAAATGCCCAACTATCTGAGGGACCTAGGGGCCCCTGGCCACCGGTCTTACTGGTTATCATTACTGGCATACAAATTACTATTTTATTTTATTTTTTTAAGGTTTTTGTTTATTTATTTGACAGACAGAGATCACAAGCAGGCAGAGAGGCAGGCAGAGAGAGAGGGGGAGGAAGCAGGCTCCCTGCGGAGCAGAGAGCTCGATGTGGGGCTCGATCCCAGGACCCTGGGATCATGGCCTTAGCTGAAGGCAGAGGTTTTAACCCACTGAGCTACGCAGGTGCCCCCAAATTACTATTTTAAAGCTATCTTCTGGCAAAGTTTTGGGACAGTCTGATTTTTTTTTTTTTAGGTCTTATATGGCTAGAGACATCACATATATACTTTTCTGGTAGTTGCATTCCTACTATCTCCCAAGGGTTCTTCACAGGAAATGAGAAACAGGTCTCCTTTATTCTTGAAAATCAAAAATTTACCTGGGTTTTGGCCAAAGAAAAGGGCATAGAGCCCCTTTCTCTAACAATACCACTTGCTTCACTCTACTTTTTTCTGCTCAGGGAATCTTATTCTCCTCAGGGTATGTGGGAGGAGAATATGAGGAGCTGGTTGCCAGGAGTAACAGAATCCTTGCTCTTAATTTTTTCTCAAAAGTTTTATATCTTTTTTATTCCCTTCTGGATACAGAGTTTTGAGAATTAAAGCCTTAAAAGTGATTCATCTTTTAGCTTCTTTTTCCTTTTATATTCTTTTCCAAAGTACAGAGTAAAAATACCTGACTCTTTAAATATGGGAAAGGCCAAGAAAGCAATTCCATAAGTGAGAAATATTAAATAAGTATGATTTCAAAAATATGAGGAAATAACTATATTCTTATTTGTACTTACGTGTGCAGCTATATCACAGCCTGAGCCAGGGGCAGAAATATAATGTCATAATTTTTAAAATTGACATTATATAAAATCACCTGTCAAAATCATGAAATCCTTTTATTTCCTTTGTTCTTCAATATGAATAAAGAAAATATAATTAGAATATGCAATAAAAAGAAGCTAATTGCTGTGCATTTTATCATGGAAATATTTACGCCTAGCACAGGAATTAACTCCCTTTTAATTGAAGTTGGGGGAGGGATATAAAAAATAAAGTGACAGATAGGTTCCCTTGTGCTCTTCTACAATGGAAAGCCAGAAAGAATGGTGTTACAGAGAACCTTGTATTCCAAATGAAGGAGATTTAACTGTGTCCTATATCAGGTAGTAAATAAAAAATCATTTTGCTTAGTCAACATTGACTTTCTTTTCATTAAAACTACCAACAAAGACCTCATTCTGCTTTCTATTTGTCCTTGGTATTCCACCTCAATACCTATCCTTTCCTATTTTCAAGCAATTTTAAATTAACATCAAAAGTCCCTCTCCCATACTTAGGAAGATTGTTAGCTAGAGAGTCTGATCCCTTATTCTTGCTTGTTCAAGAATGGAGACATAAGTTAATATATAGCCCGTTTAATTATATCTTTGTATTTCAAAGCTATTTTCAATAGATTGAACTTTAAACCAGATCGATAACTAAAGTTGTGATTTCTGGCACCCTGCTCATCAGTGAGGATGATACACTAACATATTTGTCAAATTCCCTATTTACTTAATCATCTTTGTATTGGGCTCTATATTTCAATTCCATGTAAAACCAGCCTTGCTTTCACAAGCAAGGCTGTCACAAAACTGGTAGCCTACAAAATATAGGGCAAAGTAAGTTTGAAGGAGTTTGATGAAAGCAAGGAATTATTACAATTGCTAAAATAGTATTTTAAATATGGCTGAAATAACAACAAATACACATGAATTCATATTCATATCTCTCCGGAGAGAGTGTAAAATATTGCTAGGTCCATAGAACTGTTGCTTCAGTGTTATTTCTCTCTTAATTTTCAAAAAGAAAAATATGTTCAGCTTGATAAGAACTAGATGCAAAATTCAGTACAAATTGGACATAAATATAGTTAGAATGGTCTCTTGTTCATTGAAATTTAAAAAGTAAAATCCCCTTTTTATTGATTTAGACAGTATTTTACCTATATATCCAGATTTATAGAAAGAATCTACTTTTTGAGAAAGCCAAGGACTCTGAAATTTTAATTGGTATAATTTCACAGACTTTTCTGTTAAATGTATCTATCAGTAATATAGTATACACCATGTATACATTATATATAAATGTTAAAATTCTTTATTAATCTTCTCATCAGTGAATACCTTGCCACATTCTATATTCCATCTGGAAATATAACAGAAAACTCCTGGATGTAATAGTATAACAACTTCAATCACCTCTAAAAGGACATTGTAACGGCCCCAGATCTCAGTAAGGATATTATTAGAATGTCAAAACTGGGAGTAGGCGTCACCTTTCCTCTAAGCAAATATTTTGAAAAGAAGCCCCAGGGAAAAGAGCATTTGGTTGTCAATTTAGAACAGGTGGACGAGACAATGGGGTGCCCCATCAGACAGGAGCCAGCACACAGGCAATAAAGGACAGGGATCTATTAGTGTATATAGTGCCCATCAATTAACTCCTCAAAGATATAAAATCACAATACTGATATCTACCACACATTTGTTTGAAAAGAAGCAGTTCCAGCATATGTTGGTGCTCAAATATCAGAAACTTACAAAGTAAAAGGCTTACTGCACCTTTATCTTAAAGTTGAGGCTCTTTGAAACCAGACTGTAATTTTAGTAACTTCTCTTTCCACCTGTTTCCCCCATCCCTTCAAGAGGTTTGAGGAAACTTAAGAAGGATGATGGCAGTGTCAGTCTTCATAATGTCACTCCTCAATTCTAGCCATCTTTTAAATTACCAACTATCTTAATCTAATTACATAAATGGTAATTACCTATAAAATAGCAATTAATTCTGAGAACACCTGTAAAGATGGGAGTGCACTTATGACACTTCTGAAGCCTGAAACCTGATACTTGGTAGGGATTAAATTCTTTGAAATCAATGAAATGCAATGCCTGTAAGAAGCTTTGCACTGAGGCCTAAGATTATGAACTTTCTAAACATGGTAGAATAATTTCCTCCACTTTTCTTGAGTTTCTTAGCTGTAATAATGAAGGATGTAACTAATTACTGACTTGGCTTTTATCCCAATGGAAGCTTACATGATTAGGCTTTGTAATATAATATCTTTATTCAAAATATGCAAAAATGAATTTAACGGTAAGGACAAAGGCCTGTCCACAAAAAGTGGTTGTCCTCCCTTTCACTTGATCCTGTCACTTCAGAATCAAGGATTTTATGTGCATAGATTATGTGACCAATTGAAGTACTTGTTCCATGAATGTAGGGAAAAGAAGGAAATTATCTGAATCAGGGCAAACCTGAAAATCTGTATGTAACCAGTAGTTCTCAGCAAGGCACATTTTGGCCCTTCCCCAGCAGAAGATATTTGCAATGTCTGGAGAGACAAGTTCCTTTGTCACTACTGATGGGGTTGTTTACTGGCTTCTCGTGGGTAGAAAGCAGAGATTTTGTGAATCATTCTACAGTGCACAAGAAGTTCCCCACAACACGAATTATCTGTCCATGATGTTAACAGTACCATCATGTGTGTTACCTGATTCATAGAAAAACAAGGGACATCACAGAAGAAAAGCACAAAATGTGGCAGAAAGATATTTAATATAGTGTTGACCTAAAAATATGGTATGAAATACATTAAAATCTATATTATTAGTAAAAACTGGGAAATAATAATCTTAGTGATAATTAGATATACACTGAAATACTGTGTGGGATGGATAAAGTAGACTACTATATCTCTCAAAAAGTATATTTGCTAGAACTTCAATTAAATTGCTTGTAATATGTCTTCTTCTCTCTATAATTCATGGGGTTCCCAATAAGGTAAGTTCTACAGTGGACAGTAGTGTTTAGCAACACTCTTGGGAGTAATGTTGAGGGGAATTCATGAACCTGAACAGACCACTGAGAAGTCAGATCATCAATTCATCAATTAACAAGGCTTTATTCTATTGGCTATAAGTTTGAAACCTAAAATGCCAACTAAAAGTTCTCACCTGCCACCATGGAAATCTTGTTTTATATCTGCCTTTAGATTAGGAATAGTTTTTTATCCTAAGAAAAAAGACCATACCTCCATTAATTATTTTTCTGTGTAGAGATATTTTATGGATCATGTGAAGATGTTTATTCCTTTTAAATCTATCCCTGTTATGCCACAACCACCCCCAAATAAATTCTCTCCATTGTTAATAGTTTTAATGTATAGATATGTGTCCAGTACTTGATAAGATCTCTCCCATAGTGTGTGGAAAATCATTCACCTCCTGACAAAGACAACTACACACCACTTCATATCACTTTCCTTCTACATCTCAGTTAGGACTTTCTTGTTAAAACTCTAGGCCATTTAAAATTCCTAGCGGGACAAAGATAGAGAAAAGAAAAGGCAAGATATCACTGATATCTTGTTAATCATACAAAAAAATTATAAAATTTGGGAAGGATGAATAAAATAAACAAATATTTGTGATGCTTAATCTTGTGAAAAAATACAAGATAATTTAATTATAGTGTATGATATATCAATGTTTTTTATTAAGGGAATTCTCAGATCTATGAAGTATTAATTAAGGGAAGTTGCTTAATGAATTTAGTGGGAACATGACTGTGAATAAACAGATCTTTTCTATTTTTCATAAAAATTCTATCAAGGAATATTGACAAAAATTGTTTAATATTTATCCATCTGAAAATCTTATATTTAATTGTCATTGTTTTTAAAAAATTCTCTATGGCACAAACTTTAGGATAGAATTTGAAAACAAATTACATTTCATTACATACTATGCACAATGAATCTAATTGGCTTATGTGGGATAATCCACTAATTATATTCCATCATATAGTTTTTGTATCTAATGAGCCAGATGTTAAAAACGGAATTATTCAGCAAGCTTTATCGAGAAATTTATCACAAAATTCACCAACATTTCATCTATTTGCAATTGAGACTACACATATTATATTTTCCTGTTGTTGCTTTTTTTTTTAAGAAAAATTAGAAAAAAATAGTTGCTCTGCAATTATTTTTCTAGAATTTCAGGTGAAATCATGTGCAAATTAGTAGACTAAAATAATTTCTTTTATATATATTTTCCCTCTGACCATTCTTACTTAATCAATTTGGTCCAAGACTATAGCAAAAAGCATCTTTATCCATATTACCACTAAAACAAACAAACAAACAAACAAACAAACAAAAAACCACTCAGCATGAATTACCAGTAACATAGAAATGTTAATATATCTTCTGTTGATTTCTTCTCCCTCGAGTACACAGTGCTCATTTTTTATGATGCTAGAAGCTGTGACATATGTTTCCTGAGAAAATGAACCTCTTGGTAACGTGCTTCAGAGTTCCTGGATATTGCTCATTGTGAGGTTTAACTGAGGGATAACATCACCTAATACCCCTATGCTTACATAAGAAGGGGACCCTGGGCTCTCATTTGCCATGAGAGTGCCAGTGTGGTGACATGCCAGGACATGTGGAAAGGGACGGAAGAGCCTTAAAAAAAGATGAAATCCTCTGACTTCACTCAGTCACAACAAATGACGGAAGCGAGCTCAAGATACGAAGCTGTAAAGGACGAGAAAAAGCCACCAAGATAATGGAACTGAGCAGCCACACTAACTTTCCTAACCAGATAATTCCTCATGTAAGAAGAATCAGACTGGACTCAAAACTACACGCGGGACGCCTGGGTGGCTCAGTTGGTTAAGCAGCTGCCTTCGGCTCAGGTCATGATCCCAGACTCCTGGAATCGAGTCCCACATCGGGCTCCTTGCTCAGCAGGGGGCCTGCTTCTCCCTCTGCCTCTATCTGCCACTCTGTCTGCCTGTGCTCACTCTCTGTCAAATAAATAAAATCTTAAAAATATATATATAAAAAATAAAAAATAAATAAAAAACTACACTTAAGTGGCATAATTGTGAGTTACTGAAATCAGATAATTACTTGTATATAATATGTAATTGGTTTGCTGTGGTAGTTATTGTTCAAATTCAACAGCAAAGGAAGGGAGAAAAGGGGATGTGTAAGGGTCCACTTGTCTTACTTTTTATGGCTGGTAATTAATATGTACTACATCAGATTTCTAAATTGACTAGATAGTTGTATAAATGTGATAGGTTAAGTAACTATGAACAAAATTCAGTGTTTCCCTCAGAAAAATAGGGATGTGGGTATCATTTTATACCCTTTGAAGATTTTTTTTCAAGTTTTTTGTCCAGACATAAGTTATTCAATGTACTAATTATAAGAAACTAGAATAATTAAAATGTGAGTCATTAGTTTTTAGACATAGTATCTAATATGTAAAATATGCTGGTATGTAGGGTAGATTACATTATTGCTCTGCAAATACTCACTCTTCCCTTAACCCCGGCCACCACCATTAAGTTAGTATAGGCCCATGCTCCACTGTCAGCTTCCATGTGATTCACTTTGGCCAACTGAGTAGTACACCAGTTTACCTTTTCTCACCAGAGGGTTTAAGAGGCATGAAGAGTTCCTTGCAGGCCTGTGCTTCTGCCACCTGCCTGAAAAGCATGAATGCCCGAGATTGGAATCAGGCTCAAAAGTGAGGTAGGTAGAGTACATTTGAATCCAATTTGCAGTTGAGAATAGAGCTGCCTCAGCCAATCTACACTTTTAAATTTAAATTAAAAAAAAAACTGGTGTTGAAAAGATAAAGAAGATATAGTCCATATATACAACAGAATATTAGGCCTCCATCAGAAAGGATGAATACCCCACTTTTGTATCAATGTGGACAGAACTGAGGAGATTGTGCTGAGTGAAATAGGTCAAGCAGAGAGAGTCAATTATTATAAGGTTTCACTTACTTGTGTAGCATAAGGAATAACATGGAGGACATTAGGAGAAGGAAAGGATAAGTAAATTGGGGGAAATCTGAGGGGGAGACCAACCATGAGAGACTGCAGACTCTGAGAAACAAATTGAGGGTTTTGGAAGGGAGAGGGTGAGCTCTCTTCCAAAGGGTGAGTTAGGTGAGCCTGGTGGTGGGTATTAAGGAAGGCACATATTGCATGGAGCACTGGGTGCGATGCATAAACAATGAATCTTGGAACACTGAAAAAAATGAAGTAAAATTTAAAAAATACTAAAAATTATAAAGAAAAAAAGCTAGTGTGAGCATGAAATAAATGATATAAGCCACTGAAATGTTGAAATTTATTAGTTTCTTGACCTGATTGCAAAAAAAAATATGAATAATATCATGCTATCATTTTTGCTACACTTGGTGAGTGCACTTCACTTCCTCAAATGAGTAGTGTTAGGGTCTGTAATCAAAGGAGCGAGACTGATACAAAGTGAAGGTCAAGCAAAGCTTTATTTCGCGCCAAGCATCGAGAATCAAACTGACCGGTCAGGGCTGTCTCTTGCAAAGAGGCAACCCCTCCCAGCCTCACAGGCTAACTTTTATAGAGGTAGTTTAGCCAGGCTATACACAGGTGGCCAATGAGATTGCAATACACAGAGAAAGCTGCACAGTCATGTCAGGTCACACACGGGTGGCCAATTGAATTACAATTCACCCTAATATCTAGTAACCGCCCTTGTTTCTGGGCTTTGCTACCTGGAACTGGTAGCTAGGGAGACAGTATGCACACCCCACTGATTGGCTGTCTCTACCTGGCCTGACCCGCCCTTATATCTGGGCTTTGCAAGTAAGTTCCTCTGGGAGGGGCATTGACCCTACTGCACAGGGTCAATCTAAGTTTACTGCATAAACAACAAAATGGCTCCCTCTGATTAAGTAGGCCCTTACAAGTTGTAGAAAATTTTTCTGGAGTGCCTGCATGGCTCAGTTGTTAAGCATCTGCATTTGGCTCAGGTCATGATCCCGGGGTCCTGGGAAAGAGTCCCACATTTGTCTCCCTGCTCAGCAGGAAGCCTGCTTCTCCCTCTCCCACTCCCCAATTGTGTCCCCTCTCTCGCTGTGTCAAACAAATAAAAATAAAATTTTTAAAAAAAGAAAATTTTTATTGCCTCCAAAACAGTTACTGGAATTCCAGATGACAACTAACTTGAGATGTCCTCTGTTTTACTAAAGTCTGACACTGAGGAAATTCTAAAGGCTTCAGAGTGATAGACATTGTGTTCAAACCCCAATTCTCCCATTTAATACTCTAGTTAACTTTGAACCAGTTTCTTAAACTCTATGGATTTGGGCTTCTTCATCTGCATAAAGGAAATAATACCAATCTTATGAGGTTGTGAGAGTCAAATAAAAATCACACATGAAAACTACGTAGCACATTTTGTACCACATTATAAGATTGATAATCAGTCATTATAATTACTATTGAGCTGTATTTCACTATTTTTCAAGGAAAAAATAGTTCTGGATAGCACTGGATTCTAAGATTTCTGATTTGAATTTTGATTCCTTAAATAATGTGTAATGCCACCAAACACCACTGATTTTGGAAGTGAATGCATAAGCCCCTGGAAAATATGAAATAGAAAGAACAATACAAGAAATGGTAGTATGGAACATGTGGTTATTTCACATGTAAGGCTTGTTTAGCTATAAACTACCTTCTTTTATAAAAAATACATTGCCTCACACACTTTGAAGAGATGGCAAACTTAATTTGATTAGGCTGATTGCCCTTTCCATATCTTCCATCTGTCATCCTAGGTATTGACAATCTTTGAGATTGTTCCAAAATAGCAAAAGTTCTTCTGGATTTCACCATTTAGGGTCAGGTGGGGTGGGAGACCATCTCTTCCTACAGTTTCTCTAGAGACAAGAAAACTAATCCCAGAAGATCTAAGCAGAAGTTACCTTGGGAGACTCCTGTATAGCTCAGTTGGTTGAACATCTGCCTTCAGCTCAGGTCATGATCCCAGGGCCCTGGGATGGATTCCCGCATCGGGCTCCCTGCTCAGCAGGAGTCTGCTTCTCCCTCTGCCTGCTACTCATCCTGCTTGTGCTCTCTCTTTCTAACAAACAAACAAATAAATAAAAATCCTTAAAGACAAATAAATAAATAAATAAAAGAAGTTATCCTGGAAGACAAATGAACTTTGAAATTACTGGGCCCTCAAATAAGTAAAAAATAAAAAAATAAAAATAAAATATTGGGCTCTCTTCTAGAGCTGGTAGTTGCTTAGCTTCCTCCACTGCCCAAGGTTCTGTGATGGAGAGATGGTTACCTGAACAATATAAGATTCTGTTTGAAAAGAGGAAGAGGAGTGTGAAGGAACAAACCATGTCTCTGGCATGGTAAACATTTACTCACCTGATAAACTGGTGCTCCTATTTTACAAGTTTTTGTTTACAATAGATATTTTTAAAGTATCAGTTAATCTAAAGAAAAAAGGAAAATTTCTGAAAACGGTATATGACATATTTTAGCCTTGTTGACCATTAAACCCACAATTGATTTGGAGTACAGCCACCACAAGCTGTTCCAAGAAAAAAAAAAAAAGAGCTTTTATGAAACATTCATCTAAGAATAGAAGTAGGCATTTTTCCTCTATGTGGGCAATGCACATTATAGTACATTCTTAAAGAACTCTGCAAGAAGTTAAAATGTGGTTGTAAAAGTACAGCCCGACACAATGGTCCTCTGTTAGTCATTTGCACTTGTTCTTGCATATAAAAATAGTTGGCTTTTAGGTCACCTACAGATAAGGAATTTCTGGGTCTTCAGAAGAAAAGGCTGATCATTTTTACACTCTATTGTAGGGTAACTCCTTACAAAGACATTTTCAAATCCATGTTCAACTTTCTTATATATTTAAATTCAACAAATGGAAAAATACCTTCCATCTTCAAAAATGGTACTTAACTCTTGAATTCATAGATTTTGTATTTTCACTTCAACGGCAGTTAAAAATAATGCCTGCAAATAAGAATCTCGTTATTCCTCAGTAACATAAAATAAGCATATAAAGCCATTTAAATTTTTATTTTACTCTACAAAGTTGCAAGGGCTTATTAACAATTAAATGACTCCCACATGTATGACTAAAAAAGTAATAATAATCAACACTTGGACATGTAATGATGGGGACCTTCATGTTACCTACTTCAAGTCTTCAATTGAGGCACAAATGTCTGCCAATTTACTTAAGATGTGCAGCTTCTAATTTCTCTCTTGGCCAAGGTCTTGTTTTGGGAGTTTCCACCCATACTTTTCTACAGTGTAGATCTTGAATAGGGTGCACAAAAAGTTTCACGGTTCTGAAAGCTATTATAGTACATTTAACCCTATTTCACCCTTCAGGATCAGGTAAAGGAACACAGAGTGGGTACTTGGACCTCTTTGAACCACTCTGAGACAGATCTCAGCCAGGACTTTACTTTTGGACTCCATGTGTTCCCACTCTAGCTGCGTGGGGAAAATATGACATTATTTTGAGTCCTCTGTAAGAGAACTGCTACTGTGTACACACATGCTTTGGCTTTGCAAAATCCTTCCTCAGGGATCCCAAACTTCCTTTCTAGCTATGAGTTAAATCTGAGAAGTGACCCAGATAAGAAAACTACTGCCATCACCATAGAGCTACGGAGGTCAGTAGCCCAAGCCACTATTGTGTTTTTGCTGTGGATTTTCTTAATTACATCTACCCTGCCGCTGGAGATGAAGCGATACCAACCCTTGCATACAGAGGTCAGCCACCACTGACCTTCTCAGTAATGACAGTAATCACATTACCAACATTTTCCTTTTTGTTTAGTGAAGGGAGATTTTTCTGGAACCTCTTGGAGAACATAGTTGGTGGTTTCTCTACTCTTCTAAAACAAATCCCATCCCAGTGAGCCCACCTTTCTGAGTCCTTTGAATGCTTTCTCATTCTGCCAAGGCAATTCTTAAATTAATAATTTAATTTAATTAATTTGCTCTTGGTCATCTTTTTTTTTTTTTTAACTTCACATAGACATCCCAGTAATACATTAAGATTGGGTTCAGACATCCTCGCCAGGACATAAATCCTGACACACTTGTGAATAACAACATATCAAAGAAATCTCCCTTATCTGGCCTGATATTCTATCACACCACCCCCAAGTTCAGCAACTTCAAAATCCACTCCAGGATATTTTCTTAAAGTTCCTGCCATACTTATGGGTTAGATTCTTCAGTTATTTCCATAAGTAATGTTTTTTTCTTCCAAGGCAGGGAGAGTACTTCTATGATTTTCCTTCTCAGACTCTTTACTGCTTATTCACTTAGAAGCCATGAGAGGAAGTATGGATATCCTTGAGGAAGTCTCCTTCCTCAGGTAAGGCTTTAACAGAGTCAACTAAAGAGGATAAAAATAGTCATTATTTTCTTCTAGTGAAAATGAGGGCGCCACTTCCAATAAACCAATAGACTGAAGAGAATCTGAGTATTTAAAGTCTTCAAGTGCATGTACTCAAATATTCCCACCCAGGTCCCAGAACCCCACATTTTCCCTGACGGTGTCTAGACTTTAGTCCCAGACATGCTGTAACTGTGAATAAAGCCTTTTCTTGAAAACCATCACAACCAGATCTTGGGTTTGACTTTTTGCCCAAACTGAGCTCCAGTTTTGGAAGTAAACTTCTTTTTAAATGTTGCCATGGGGGCCTCTGACTTTCTCATCATGTTTCTGAGCTGAAGAATGGCTAACTTAATCCTGCCATCCTCTTTCTTCAGCACATTTATGGTGTCGAACAGTATATAACCAACCACTTTTTCAGGCCTTATCATTACTATTGCTACCATATCTCTCAAGTTCTAGACACATTACATTAGCCAGGCACTTTGTATATATGTCACATTCCAAATCTCCATAGATGAGAGTCCTAGTAATTGTGATGTTACAATATTCCAGGGCTGATACAGTTTCACCATCCCATTTACCAGCAGCATAATTATCCTTGCCATCTGGCCAGCCCAGGATCCAATTCAAAATCCTGTCCTGAGAATTTGGTATCAGGCTGAGAATCAGGACCAGGTCTGGTACCAAACATTTTCTGGGTTTCCACAGATTTAGACCTAGATACAATGATTCAAATGCAATCCTGCAGGGAAATGGAGATTAATATATGAAAAAAGGAAGACAGACAAAAGTGTATTATTAAGCCAGTTACTGCAGTGGGCAATGGAAACTCAATCTTACAGGAAACTTTTGGGAATTGATATAAAACCCACAACATTATTTGTCTTGTGGGTCAAGGAAGCTGTGCTATTAATGTATTAATTTTTATTATTGACATTTTGAAAGCAACTTATAGGAGTTATTAATTCCATAGCACTTCTGGTCTGTAAAAAGAGAGACTCCCTCCTTAAAAAAAAAAAATCCACAAAGATACAAATAGCCACAGAAGTTGTCTAGAGCACACTAAAATTGTGAGGTCATAGTATAAATGGGGGTGCTGACAAACTCTGATATTTCTATATGTGACTGAGAAAGCCCATTACAAATCCAGAAGTTTCTTTTCTAGATGTTGATTTTTTCTCTTACTTTTTGTGATAATTTCCTTAATTTTTGATCAATGTTTTTAAGGAGATGGTTTTATGTTTTAAAGTATATTCCATGAATTCACATAATATCATTACTAACAAAGAAATTGACTATAATAGTCCCAGAAAATATTCATATTTGGCCAATTGTCCTCAAAATGTGTTTTATAATTTTTTGTTTAAGTCAGGATGTATTCAAGAACAATGGATTGTATTTACTTATTATGTCTCTTCAGTATCTTTTAATCATGAACCTTTCTCTCTCTCTTTAATTTTTTGTCAGGACATAAATATTAACCTGTTCATCCTTTGACCTTTAATTTTTTTCTGTAACCTCTATACTTTCTCCAAATTAGACATTAGGTTTGGACTTTATTGAATTTAGGTTAACCATTTTGGCAAAAAAGAGTGCATAGATGATGCTGTTTTTTTCATACTATATAATGACAGTGGTCTGTGAATATAAATGATATCTCAATTCTTTACAAAAGATGAAATAAAATCATGTAGAAAGTGTTTCAATAGTCAGCAAAAATCAAGTAATCTCATCACAGAATGATATGCATCATTTGCCTTTTTAATATATATTTACCAAATTTTCATTTCATTATCTTCAAGAGTTTTTGTGCTTAGAAAATTCTGTTCCCCTCATGAGCAAATCTTCATCTTTATTTCTTTCTAGTATTTTTTAAGAAAAAAATTACTTTTTCAATGCCATCTTACCCCAAGATTCCTTTTCTATTTTTCAATTATTAAAATTATTTCAAATTAAACAACTTGTACTCCCAGGCTTTGTCAAATATCACTATACCCGAATTTTTTTCAAAGTAAAAAAAACTCATTCTTTTACAATTAGATAACTCTAGCTTCAGTTTTTAAGAGTTTTATTTTCTAAGATATTTAGCCATAGCTAACTTCAGGTTCCTTTCCCATCTAGTACTACAAGAAGCAATTCTCTGACACTGATTTTGGCTCTTCTCAATAGGCCTTGGACTTATCTGATTTTCTTCCTATCACCATCAGTCATTTGTCTCTTCCTGTTATCTGACCTACTTAACTGGGACAATCCTCAAAGTGCAGTAAGGCCTTTAGCTGAGCTATGTTAACATGTACTCTAAGGCATTATTAATCCTTTGATTTTCTTCCTTCCTCCACAGAAAATAAACAAGAAAAAACAACTAAAGCTAACTCTTCTTGGTCTGATCTGTGTGCTGTTTTCCTTCCAAAGCCCATAATTAAGCTCTTTCTAATGGTCTTGCTTCTTTTTCTTCTGATCTTACCTCTCTTCTTTGCCTCTCAACCTCCACATGCATGGCTTTAAACTCTAAATCATAAAATTTTCTATCCCAAGTATTCATAATTTAAAACTCTTCACTTAAAAATTTAAAAAAAATCCAACTTATTCCTAGAATAAAATATCCTATAAATGTATCCTTGCACTGTTTTCCAAATTATCTCCAAATTATTTTTACATTAAGTACATTTTTGTATGATTTGCTTTTAGCCGCTAAATGGTATTTATTTTAAAAAATTACAAAATAGTTCATTTATTACCTGATATGAGAAAAGAAACTTTTCTTTCTCATCCATTTAAAATACTTATAATGAGAATTTGTTCTGTTTTAAATAGTATGTTTCATAAAGAGCAGTAGTTATAATGTTGTCTCTTTACTCATTTTTCTTTCTCTGAAATAGTTAAAAATGAGATAAGACAAGTGTATTTAGTTAATAATATCTTAAGCTCTAAATTAGAAAACCCTATTCTAATGCAATATTGCTAGTTGGCATGGTATTTCTTTCGTGACCGACAGCTACAAATCGTATTACTGTGTAAAACTTATTACTTTGAAATGTTTCTCTAGCCATTTTATGTTAATCCCATTATAATGGGACTACAATCAAGCAATTGCAATGGTAGTAATTTTCACTGCTTTTATAGAAATTGTAGATAGATTGGACTGAATCCAAAACCTACTCCAAATAAAACAGCTATCAACTAAGTTCTTGATAACAATAAATGCTAAACTGCCTTCCATAAAAGGCTAACATAATAAAATTAGACATACTCTCCTTGGAAATTATGGATTTTTAAAACTTCCAATTTTTGTTGTGGGATTTTTATGCAGAAATTTAATTTTAAGATTGGAGGGATAACGTCTAAATTATTATAAGGAGTTCTCATACTGATCTAATCTTCACAGAGCTGTACGCAATCTGTGTTTAATAAAGCTTCTATAGTAAGTTTATTCCTGGTAAAGTATAGATTAATCATGTAGATTAAAAATGAGAATTAGATCATTTATAATAAAATTGCTTTTAAGTATCAATCTTTTTCTATGTAGGCCATATTAAATTGACTAATTAATCTGAAAAATAAGCTTGATTAAAAGGTACTTTAATAAGTATACATGAGGTGCTAATGTTTATCACGTATGTGCATTCACTTTTTTCAGAGTGGTGGCAGAGGGGTAGAGGGAGAGAGAGAGAGACAAGCTTAGGCAGGCTCCATTCCCAGTGTGGAGCCCAGTCCAGGGCTTAATCTCAACAATCTTGAGATCATGACCTTAGCCAAAATCAAGAGTTGAACATAACTGATGGAGTTACCCAGGCACCCCCACTTCTTTAATTATTTAGCAATTGTGTACAGAAGACTTAACTATGTGCCAAGTACTGTGCTGGGTACAAGGTCACAATGACCCCAAGCCATGCATGTTTATTTTTTGAACATATTATAATCCATTCATTTTTTGAACATATTATAATCTAAATTGTCTGCCAGTCAGAAATATTATGATAATAATGGTAATAACAATAGGCGATATTTCTTGAATGCATTCTGTTCAGGCATTGTATGTGTTAAGAGTTTTATAAATTTTATCCTATTGTATCTTCTTGACACTAAGGAAATAGTAAATATTTTTATTCCCATTTTATAGATAACAGACATGAAATTTAATGAAATCAACTAATATATGGAATGTTATAAGCAACTACATGAAAATGATAAGATTCAGAAAAGGTTCTGATTACATCTACAACCAGAAATTTTAGCTATGTGATTTATGGAACCATTGAGATACCATATAAAGACTATATTAAAAAGTCAACTTTTAAAGTCTTTAGATTTAAAAATTATGAGAAGTATTTTCAATGAAATAAAAACAGATATAATTTCACATACTTTAAAATTAACATTATTTCTTAAAAATATGAGCTTAAACCTAAGTTTCAGTCATCCTGGAACACATAATATGTCAGTGACCTTGATTAATCATTCTAGAAAGCAGTATGTTTACATGTGCCAAGGGTCATGAAGAGCTTTTACACATATAATACACATACTCTCACTTCTAGAAAGCACTCTAAGGAAACAGTTCAAAGGAATGGTCAAAAACCATATGTATAAAAATGTTTTAACATATTTTTAAAATGAAAAAATCAGCTTAAATATTCAATAGTATGTGAATTGTTATTAATTTTAGTTAATCTGTCCAGAAATTGGTATTGCTTGAAATATTTTCAATAATAATTATAAGAATAGATATATTTAACATAGAATAATATGCCATAAGTATAACTAAACATAGTAAAAATTACAAGTGCCAGAATTCTGGTTATTTATAATTGCTGAATATTTCAGGACAATGACTAAAAAGGAGTATAAAAGTAGAAAAACTTTGTTGTATCAGAAGGATAATGGGCAAATCTGCTGTATCAGAAGGATAATGAGCAAATTTCCCTTCATTTTTGGTTCAAATAAATATTATCTTGAAATTATTTTTCAACCTTAAATTTTGAAAGTATGTCTTTTATTTAAAGGCCAGAAGAGGGGCACCTGGGTGGCTCAGTGGGTTAAGCCTCTGCCTTCGGCTCAGGTCATGATCCCAGGGTCCTGGGATCAAGCCCTGCATCCGGCTCTCTGCTCAGCAGGGAGCCTGCTTTGCTTCCTCTCTCTGCCTGCCTCTCTGCCTACTTGTGACCTCTGTCTGTCAAATAAATAAATAAAATCTTTAAAAAAAAAGGCCAGAAGAATGTCTTGATATACTTATTTAAAAATATGATGTATAATTTATATTATTCAATGTAATAATTTCCAAAGAATTTTCTATTCAAGTATTCCTATTATTATATACACAATTATGTTATCCTATAAAGATAAGCAATTAATTTCCTAAAGGCAATAATATCAAGTCTTTGTAAATCTACAGGTCAAATAAATTGTAATATTTTTCTTTTTATTTACAAGTTACGTGAAAAACTCAGGTGACCCTGTATTATTTTTTCTCCTTGTTTGGACAAACAAGATAACTTCTGAGTTTTGGCAAAAATATCAACTTACACAAAAACTGATTGATTTTGTTTTTTATTCACATTAAAACGCCTCCATAATTTATGGAAAAATGAACTGAAAAAAATCAACACAAAATTCAAGATGATTTTTTCCTCCCTATAAAAGGGCATATTAAGGGGCGCCTGGGTGGCTCAGTGGGCTGGGCCCCTGCCTTTGGCTGGGGTCATGATCCCAGGGTTCTGGGATCAAGCCCCGCATTGGGCTCTCTGCTCGGCGGGGAGCTTGCTTCCTCCTCTCTCTCTGCTTGCCTCTCTGCCTACTTGTGATCTCTGTCAAATAAATAAATAAAAATCTTAAAAAAAGAAAAAGGCATATTGAGGGGCACCTGGGTGGCTTAGTGGGTTAAAGTCTCTGCCTTCAGCTCAGGTCATGATCCCAGAATCCTAGGATCAAGTCCCACATGGGGTTTTCTGCTCAGCAGGGAGCCTGTTTCTCCCCATCTCTTTCTGCCTGCCTCTCTGCCTACTTGTGATCTCTGTCAAATAAATAAAATCTTTTTAAAAAGGGGGGGCATATTGAACTGCCTCTTTCAAAAGAGTTGGAAGTTTTGACAACTCTTAAGAGAAAAATATAGAAGCTTAACTAGTGAAAACCAAAATCTTTGAGTATTGATTTTTATCTTTTTACTGGTTAAAAAGTTCTGCAGCTTAGCAGGTTTTTTATGGTTAGATCAGTAAGTGTATAAACTGCTCTCTGAGCATATTATATTATCTTGATACATATATTGGATAATTTAGAAATAATTTTATTAATTTCAACATGACATTTGGAAAGCAATTCCTAAACAAAATTAATACACCTCAAAAATAGCAAGAAAATATGAAAGAATATTAAAGCAGCACTTAATTTTTTAAGATTTTTATTTATTTATTTATTCAAGAGAGAGAGTGAGAGCATGACGGAGAAGGTCAGAGGGAGAAGCAGACACTCCATGGAGCTGGGAGCTCGATGTAGGACTCAATCCTGGGAGTCTGGGATCATGACCTGAGCAGAAGGCAGTCACTTAACCAACTGAGCCATCCAGGAGCCCAAAACAGCACTTATTTTATAATATTTGACAATAATCCTGATTTTTCACGTTGTAAAGACATATATAATATGTTCTCTTTGACCCACCTTTTGGATCTTGAATACATTGTTGCCTTTTTAAAATTTTTAATTATTTCTTTTTGGTGGTTATATCTCTTGTTTCAGTGTCCATTATTGTAGAACATACCACTTCCAACTTAGTGGCAAACAACAATAACCATTTATTATGTTCATAGTTTATGTGCGTCAGGAATTCAGATGGTACCTGATGGTACCATCAGGACTACTTGCCTCTGGTGCCGTAGACTTGACACAATGTCTGCCATAGTAGGAAAACTCAAAACCAGCAATGACTTGATGTCTGGGAGCCAGAATCACCTGAAGAATTGTTTGGTCACTTGTCTAGCAGGGAGGACTAGAAGTCTATGGACCTCTGTACCTACACCAGGACTCTCTATGTGGCTTGTCTTTCACAAAGTGTTATGTCCTTACCATAAATGGACTTTGTATAAGACAGATCAAGTTTCCAAACATGAGCATTCCACAAAGGCAGAGGCTGCCTAGCCCTCTAGGTGACACTTTAAGGGAACATATATCACAGTACTTGATGGGAGGTGTTCCACAGTCACATTTTAGAAGAGCATGTGGAATTAGAGATATTGATGTGACTAACTTTGGAAAAATACAATTGGGCATTCTTTAGCTTCTGAACCCAGTTGGAAATTTAGAGCTCATTTTCTGAGTTTTGCTAACATCTATGCCTCTGGCAACCCATGTTGCCCTAGCACTGTTCTAGAAGTTGAGGTTTGAAGATGAACAAGATACATCCTCATTCTTATTAATGAGTAAAGGAGCAATTATGGTAATTGCTAGTTGCAAGATATATATAAATCAATATGGTTGAGTATACAGGAAAGGGTTAGGTATAGGGAAACAAGTAGTAATATCTAAAAGGAGTCTTTAATGATTAATAGAAATATACTAAGAAAAAAAGAAGAAAGTGTCAGAGAGTGTTCCAACAAAGAAAAGTACATTTTAAAAGTTCTGAAAACCTGAGACTGTGATCCAGTTGGGGAACTGGCAAGTAAATGGCAGGAGCTTAAAATATCAGAACTCAATACTAGGAACTGAGTCTGGAACAATAAATATGAGCAGATCATAAGGCATCTTGGATGTTACACCAAGGAGATTTGATTTGAAGGTCCTTAGAATCACACACAGGGTTTTAATCAGAGAAATTTAAAAAAAAATCAGATTAGAAAGTTTGAGTTACAGAGTAAGGAAGGAATTAGAGGTAGGAAAGAGCAGAAACAGAAAGGTGAATAAGTACACTAGGAATTATGACAACCTCCATGGTAATAATACTGAGAATTATCTAAATTGGACTGATTCATGTGGGAAGTAGAATTGATAGAACTTAGTGATTGATTAGCTCAGGAGCTATAAGAGAGTGTCTTAGTCCTTTTGGGCTTCTGTAACAAAATTCCACAGACTAGGTAGTTTTTAAACAACAGAAATCTCTTTCTTACTGTCCTGGAGTATAGACATCAGAGATCAGAGTGCCAAGTGAGAGCTCTCTTCTGGGTCAGACTTCTTCTTGTAGCTTCCCATAGAGGAATTTGCTAGAGAACTCTCTGCAGTCTGTCCTATTTAAATAAATTCTACTTATGAGGTTGCCATCCTTATGATGAAAGCACTGCCAAAAGTCCCCATATGCTAATAGCCTCTCCTTTGCACCTTTGGGGGTTAGGGTTTCAACATGAATTATGAAGGGAAACAAGCATTCAGATCATAAGAGAAAGAACCATGATCAGCATTGTCTCTGAATCTTTGACTTCAGATACTAGGTTAATGTTCTTTTCACTTGAAATGATGAACATGGGAGGTGAAAGAGATTGGGATCGGAGAACAGTTTTAGTCAGTTGTGAATATGATCAAGGTGCCCTAAATAAATATGAGGAATTGGATTTAATATATGGATTTGGTCCCATCAGTTTATACTGATAGATAAAGAAATGGATGCAAATGAAGTCTTCTGAAGAGAGCCAATAAGAACAGCAAAAGACCAAAAACAGAACATGAAGGAATGACAATTAACAGTTGACACAATGATTCAGCCAAGAACTCTGGAAAAGGGCAGATAAAAAGTAAGAAGGAAAGAGGAGAGTTTCACAATAATAATAGAGAAATGAATTTGAAAAGTAATCAACAGTAAACTCATAAGAAAAAAAAGACAAAAATGTTCATGAGTTGTATTTAACATCAAAAGCTAACCATGGAAAGAGCAGATTCACCAGATGAATTAGCAAGAGTTTGAAATGTCAGTAGAATGTGAGGAAGTGGACAAAGAATGAGATAATTCTTTCAATATGGGCTGTAAAGTGAGCAAGACAGAACAGTAGCAAGTCTGGTTAAGAGATGGGAAAATCAGAGGCAGTGCAAATGTGAATTTAAAAGAACAAAAAAAGAAAGTAGTTAAAAAGACTGAAGAGAAATTAAATAATCAATTAATATTTTCTTTTCTTATCCTCCTTTGCAAATTGGTGAGTTTTCTGGACAATGAGTCCAGGATGAAATAAAGTATCCCAGAACCATTGGTAGGTTATTGGAGTCATCTTGATTTTACCAGTAATCTGCTGTGTATCACTATTAAATGGGCATTCCAAAAGGCATTATTCAGAATCAAAATGAAAAATAAACCAGAAAAACAGCCTAATTTGCTAATAATTAGGACACCAGAGATTATGAGATTATAAAACAAAAACATAAAATCCAGGTATTAACTAATAGGAATGAACATGGTGGGGGGGAGAAACCTTGCAGAAATGGGAATAAAGAATGGTGAGGTAGAATTCAGAATGATTTCCTGAGCTAACTAGGTAAAGATAACTCTAAATTTTAAGAAAGTAACTGAAAGATGCAGCAAATTCTCAAGTCAAAAAGGGTAGTGTGTGATTTTTATGGACTGAATTGCATTCCCCCAAAATTTGTATTTTGAAGCTCTAAGCCCTTTTATGACTGTATTTAGACATAGGGCCTTTGGGAGATAACTAAGATTAAATGGCATCAGCAGGAAGGGGCTTTGACTAGATAGCATTACCATAGTTAGAAGATGCTACAGAGCTCACTCGGTCTCTCTCAACTAGAAAAAGCCATGTGAGGACAGCAAGAAGGTAACCATCTGTAAGCCAGGAAGAGAGCTCTCACCATAAGCTGAATGCTGCTGGACCTTGATCTTGAAGTTTTCAGGCTGCAGAACTACAAGAAAACAAATCTGTTGTATAAGCCATGTAGTCTGTGATATCTTGTTATGGTAGCCAAAGCAAATTGAAATGCTGATATTTACATGTGTAGAGGAGGAAGAAGCAGACTGTCACACCATATAGAAAGCAGATTACTACACTAGAAATCTGATGAATAGACTTTAAAAATTTCCACTCACTTCCATTGCGCACTATTGATTTAGCTTGTCTTTCAATTTTGTCATTGAAAACATTTTTCTTGTTATGCTGGTATATGAATAATTATATTTTTATAGAATATCATATTGGTTTGTTACAGTAGGACATTGACCTTTCATTATAGAACTTGCTAATAAATTAAAGAATTCCTAATATTGTGCAAAAACATTAAGGCAGATGCAGTCATTAATTAGTTCCTGAGTTCTGCTTACCAGAATATTCTGGGGCCAAAGTTGTTTTTCAAGCCAATTGGCAGTATGTTTGATAAAGTGTTCTACCAATATATCAGAAAAATAAAATATGAGAGATTTAGAATATTGGATCATATCCTTAGGCCTATTCAAACAATATAAGAATATATGATAGTTGTGATCAGTGTCAATAATTAATAAACATTCAAATAATTTTCAAACACATCAGTAATACTTGTTTTTACTTTAAGGCCTTTCCCTCATTTGGTAAACATTTTTAAAATTTTAAATTAACATATTGTTCATTTTTTCAAGTTTTCTTTAATTTTCTTCCAGTGATGTTTTATAGTTTTCAGTTTGTAGCTCACTTTTTCTTAAATGCATTTTGTTCTGTTTTTTTTAAATACTATCATAAATTATGCTAAATAAGATACAGCTAAATAAGATCTGGTCACCAAAAAGTTAGTCTAGGTAGCATGGAGGTTGACAGAACAAAGAAACTACTAAAACCTGGGTGTGTGATAGAAAAGAGTTGTCTCATTTTGTAGACTGATGTCATTAGCTTTCTAAAACCCTCTACTAAAATTCATTGAGAGATTGATTAGCTTAGAAGCAGTCTTCTTAGTTTTGAATCCTGCAGATTAGAGAGGTGTGTTCGGGTGATGCAGGATCCACAGGTTACTACTGAACAATTACTTATCACTATATATGATCCAAACACCCAGCAGGTTGTTCCCAAGGGGTCAGCTAGCATGGTGGATTGCATAAAGGCTGCTATAAAGTTTGTTTACCTTGAGAAAGAGAATTGTTCTTCCTCCCCAGTAAATGCCAATAAGAACTTCCTAGATGAAGCAATTGAGGTGGTGTATATACAAACCATTCTGGACTGGCTTTATGATGATTAAATGTCCAACCACTTTATGTGACCCTTACCCAGGTCATGGCAAATGCATGATTAAGGAACCCTTTTGCATGAACACCCCATGTAAACTAGCTGCTTCAAAATAAACCAATGATAAAGGATGTCATTATATTGGGTGTGTCAGCTTCCTCGTAGAGTCTTAGAAATGCTAAAAAAAAATTAGAATAGTCAAGGGACTTTTCCCAGAAAAGTGGAAATCTTAAGATTTATTTAAAGGAATGGAATGAATTAAGCAGACACTGATGGGGGTCAAAACAAAAGCCTTCGTGCATCATGGCGGTGTGAACTAATGGGTGCTCCTGCTGGTAGCCCAATATGATAAGATAAGGATAAGAAAATCCTCTCTATTTACCTTAGTTTGAAGAAATTTAAAAATCCAAAAGCCAAAAAAGAGTAATGAGAAACATGACCTTGAACTGTCAAATTGATGGTTTGGCAAATTAAGAAAATGGGGATTGCCAAAGGGTCCAAAGTCTCTCAAGGCTGTATAGATATGTAGAAATAAAATGGCCAAGAGTAGAGATGAAATTTCTGGGACTCCTTGACCTAGGATACCAATGCACTGTGATTCTAAAAATATTGTTGAAGTCTAATGGGGCTATAATTAGATTGGGATGATACAGGGATGTGACTGTTGATCAGATTATGGTAAAAAAAATTTTTAGAAGAAAATTGGAATTTTTGAACAGACTTTTATGTAAAGTAGTTGCAACTTTTTACAATAATTTATTATTGGGATGTATATTATGTCTGACTGGTAAACACTTCCCCGTGTAGTATCGTAAACTGAAGTCATATAAGTTTGCCCTTCAGTCAGCATTAATGACATACTAAATGGCAATATACAGATTTGCCTGAGTCCACATAGGTTTTTACTTTGAAACAATATCGGATACCAAGTGGAGAAAAATAAATTGCCACTTTAATTAAGGCCATGTTAGAAGCTAGAGTTCTAGTACCAACAAATTTGTTGTACAACAGTCCTGTGTACCTTGTGAAAAAAGGCAGATGGCTTATGGAAACTAGCAATATATAATTGAGCCTTGAATAAAGTAGTAACACCTACAGCATCAGCAGCCACTGATTTGGTTTCATCAGTGGGAAAAAACTACACCACAAATTAAAAGATACTCAGTGATTATTTATCTTACAATTTTTTTTTTTCTTGATCCTAAGCTCAGAATAGCAAACTGCAGTTTGTCTTCATGGGAGAAAGATTCCAATTTACATTTGCTAAATTGCCATAGAATTATTTGAATAATTCTATTTATTATTTGAATTATTATTATTATTATCTGAATAAATCAAATTTTTATTTTGATTTGATTAGGAGGGACTTGGATGTCATACAGGTCAGGAGTCATGGTAATATCTACAACTGAAGAGGAGGCTATGAAGAACCCTGTGAATATACTAAAATCATTGAATTTTGCACTTAATATGGGTGAACAGCATGAGTATGTGAATTTTATCTCAATGACAACATTATATAAACAAAAGCATTCAATACATTGGTGTATTGAAATTGATTTGGGGACATTTTTTAATATTTCTAATTTATGTATAAGAAAAACATATGTTGGATAATATTTACATTTGTTAAATTTTTTAATGATTGTGTTCTCTGATAAAGAAATCAGAAAAAGGAAAGTTGAACTGACTGTGTATCAAGAACAGGATTAGAAGTTCCACAATGAGGATAACTGATTATCCAAATCAGGATAGCTTTGAATTTTATGGGGGTATAATTTATAATTATGCTGGTATAATAAGTATAAATTGGGATTCTTGGGCAAACCAAGATATATGACAAGCTTAAGTTACACATCTCAAGGGGTATGGGCCTCCTACTAAATTAAATGAACATCCATAGGTTAAAATAATGGTAAAATAATGACCTGATATGTATTTTAGGATCATTGCAATTACAAGAAATATAGTGAATATTAGATTGGATTAGAACGGTTGACAAGACTGGCCAATAGAGATGATTTAGGAGGATGAAGGAGTAACTCAGGCAAAAGAGAACAATTTCCTGCAACAAAATGGTTTTAGTGGAAATGGATAAAAGTGGAGGACTTAAAAGATAGGAGTAGATGTATTATATAATAGTTGTTGGTTAATGGTAAAGAAAATAACTGAAAGAAAAATCTTGATGACAAAGAGAATGAACAGTTGATGGAAATGTAAATGGGTAGAACTCAGAAATAGAGAATACAGATCAAAGGAGTTATTTTACAGTGATGCTACAGTTATTACAATTATTCTGGGAGCAATAATTGGACTTTCATTCAGATTAGGAGAAATATTGGGATACTTAGTATGATGGTTTTTGACAACCAAAATAGACAGGTCATCTCCTGAAATTAAAAAGAACATAAGAGGTGGGAGGAGACTAGAGGAAGTTGAAGGTATACTTGAAATGAGTGATGAATGGTTATTGTTGAGTAGAAATAAAAGGATAGAGATTTAGTACTTTGGGATAAAAATCAAGAACTGTCTGGGACTATAAATTTATACAGGCAGCACATTTGCAGTTACGTGATTTTTTTTTTCACCAGCACTGCGTTAGTTCAAATATAGTAGGAGAGAAGAAAGTACAGAAACAAGATATAATTTATGATGCAATACAGTGACAACAGCTGAAGCTGGGATGATCAACTAAGTCTAAGTCAGATGGAGAATCACTGAAGACACAGGAGAACTGACTGACAGTAATGTGTCAAAGGCTAGTGGTCGTAATAGAGTAAAAGCATACACCAAGTGAGAAGATTTTGAGTATGAAAAGATTATATTTGGGTATGGGATTATTGATTTTAGTGTCTATGAAGTTCATCAGTCATGGGTGTTAAATTGTAAGTTGTGATTTGGGAATTAGGTGACAAGAGCAGAGTTTTGATGATAGGTATGGTATCTGGCTTCCTAGGGCTGTCATAACAAAGTACCACAAACTGGGTAGCTTAAACAACAGAAGTATATTGTTTCACAGGTCTGGAGGCCAGAAGTCTGAAATCAAGTTTTTGACAGGGTTGGTTTCTTCTGAGGGCTAGGAGGGAAATATCTGTTTCAGGCTTGTAGGTGTCCATCTTCTCCCCATGTTTCTTCACATGATTTTCCCTCTATGTCCCTTAAAAGGACACCAGCCAGACTGGACTAGGACCTGCCTTTATAGACTCATTCTAACCTGATTACTTCCATAAAAACCTTATCTTCAAGCCAAGTCACATTCTGATGTACGGGGATTAGGTTCTTGAACATATCTTTTTTGAGAGGACACTGTTCAATTCATAGCATATACAATTTAGGGAGTTTGCAAATTAGGAGGCAAGGGTGATATCTCTGGTGTTCCCATAAAGTTGATATTACCTGGGACACATGAAGTTCTCAGAATAGAGAAGAGGAAAGTTCTCCAACAGCTGAGAGGTAGTTTCTCAGGTAGTGAGGTGGAAACAAAAAGGATAATATTCCTCAATAATGTGGCTTTTAAATTTGTGAAGGTTTCTACTCTGTATGGGTAGTAAATGGTATTTGAAATTAGGCTGTAGAGGCAGGAAGGTGCTGACATGATTTCTCAACTCTGAAGTGACCAGAGTAGAGGAGAATAAGCAGAAAGACTGAGAAGGCTACTCAGGCAATGGTGTCAAGAATGACCTGTTTCCATTCTGACAAAGAAGTATGGGATATTTTTTGTGGAAGATGTTTAAAGTAAAGGTGAATTTTTTAAGAATAAAATGCAGGTCACAGATTGCAGCATGGAACATTTAGGGAGGAAGGAAAGGAAAGAAAAAAAGGAAAAGAAAAAGGAAGACGGGAAAGGAAGGGAAGGGAAGGAAGGGAAAGCAAACTGGATCCAAGAAGGAGATGTACTAAAATAGAGGTGAAGGAAAGAGATTAAATTATCATTAGTGGCCAAAAATAACAAAGAAAAGGACAAGATGTGTCCCCAGGATTTTTAAAGTATTAGTGCCAAAATTCCCATCTTGGATTCTTGGGCTTCCCAAGTACTCTGAGTTTTGAGAAGAGTAGTAGCCTGTGAAGTAGAGTTAGTGAATATGAGTGAGATGGAAAGCTCCCCATAAAAAACTGGAGTCAATTTTGCTGCCAAAAAAAAATCCTATCTTTAATAAAAATAAGCAGTAGAATTAATTAACCATATTTCCTCTATTCAGAGTCATAATTAATTGAATAAGTACCAATGATATAAGAGATGTTTAGAAAGGCAGGGGAAGAGTGAAGTGTTGGCATGAGATATATATGAGAGGATTGGTTTCAACAATAATATGTGAAAAAATATTTCTTCTAACTGATGAAGTATAGACATTTTAAGAACCCTAATCCTATACTGCAAACATCTACTGAATCAGGTTGGAGGAGGTAGAAAAGGTGACCTCTCTGGAAGGAGTTAGTTGAAGCAGGGGAATCTACCGATTAAGGTTCTCTGCAAAGAAACTCTTTTCTCTTTTTTCCTTGTTACTCCCAGCTAGAGACATTGAAATATTTATTCATACAAAGATTTATAAGTCTTGCACATCATTTTTATGACAATATCTTGAAAAAATGAAACTTTAATTTTTATTTTAATTGGGAAATAACTTATGAATATGTAGAGCTTAGGAGTCTGATTGGAGGATAGAAAATGTGATCCTGTTCTGACAAATAGGGCTGCAATCAACATGATTCAGAGCAGTAAATGTCTTATATAAAGATGTGTTTAGTCTGAAATTTGAATGGAGTGTGACATCATCTCCAGACTTTGAGACACTCCAAATATGAAAATTTGAAGGATTCCAAAGGCCACAGGTAAGTGATCTCTATAGGGGTAATCCGGTTTTGATAAATGCAAGGCACAGAAATCATGTTGTTTAAAGACCTCCAATATAGAAAAACAGTGAGTCCTGAGAATCTAAATTGTCTTCAAAGTAGAAAAAGTTGGGATCACTGTTCTCCTCACTTCTTTCCAGTTAAATGATAGAAGGAGAAAATCATTACGGGTTTTGGATATAAAAACCTAGGGGCGCCTGGGTGGCTCAGTGGATTGAGCCTCTGCCTTCGGCTCAGGTCATGATCTCAGGGTCCTGGGATCAAGCCCCACATTGAAAAGGAGCATCTGGGTGGCTCAGTTGTTAAGCGTCTGCCTTTGGCTCAAGTCCTGATTCCAAGTGTCCTAGGATCGAGCCCTGCATGGGGCTCCCTGCCTGCTTCTCCTTCTCACACTGTCTACTTGTGCACTCTCTCTATTTCTCTGTCAAATTAATAAAATCTTTTAAAAAACCTATTAGACATTTTATCTTAGGGACTGGATTGTATTTTTAAAGAAAATTACTGTGTAATTAAAGGGTTATAATGTTGGGAACTTGGGCCCCATATAAGAATGAATAAACATATATATTTTATCAGAGAGAAGTAGGGACGAGATAGTGAAGTGGTTAGGTCTCTCTCTCATTTTCAAAGACCTCTGAGAATAGGACAGGATTCAGTCTTACGAGCACAAATGAAGTAAAGAGATTAACCATAGAAGGGGCTACACTGGTGGTAAACAAAATTCTTAAATGTCTGGGGCACCTGACTAACTCAGTTCCTGCAGCATGAGACTCTCAATCTCAGGACTGTGAGTTCAAGCCCCACGTTGGGTGTGGAGCCTACTTAAAAAAATAAAAATAAAAATAAAATTCTTAAGTGTAATTTGGGCACTGGATTACTTGCTTGTGGTACTGGAAGCATCTTTAAAACTGGAGTTATTCAATTTTTGGCTCCATCATTAATACATATGTGATCAGGATTGCCTTCATGCAAACATATGAAAGAGGATGGTTTAGAATCAGTATTGGAAAAATTGGTCTAGGGAGGAGAAAACATTATTTTCCCAATGGGCAATCAACTAACTTGTGCCATTAACCTGGAGCATTAAAGAGTATAAGACTTCTTGTATCTTGATCTGCTGACAAGAAGACAATTATTATACCTGGTTTTGAAGAGCATTTAACAGCATATGAAAATACTAATGACAAGTAATTAAATGTAAACAAGAGAACAGAATTCTTAATATATTACCCAAGGTTGGTAAAACGTTTTTACATACAAGCAAAGAAAAAGGACAGAGAGAAATGTTTAAAATTATAATACAAGGACTTGGAGAAAATATACTGGGTTTGCATAAATGCTGTTCTAGATGTAACTCTAAATGTCTGAGAAACATGAGATTATTCATTCTAACATATGTGTTTTTAAAATATCTCCAACAATACCTTTTTACCAGAACTTGCAAATAAATGAATCCCTATTATTGTAAAGATGAAACTGAAGTACTTTAAATTGCAGAGGTTCACAGAGCAAAATACATAAAAAAGACAAATGCAAAATAGCACTTTCAACACTGCCCTCTAAAGAGAGAAAGGCCAGCGTTTCTGAAATAAATTTCTAAATTTAAAACATATTTTCTGTATTCAGAATTTTGCATGTGATTAGAATGAAAGGAAAATCTCAAGAGAACAAAACATGAAGTAAAAAATGGACATTTGAGCAATTATCAGAGGAGACAAAAAGCCTTGAACCTAAGAACATTTTCTCAAAAGTAATTTTTCAGCTATTAGGTATCAAAAGAGGCTAGGCTTAGTCTACGTAAAGCAAGACTTCAGAATCCTGCTTTAAAAACTATTCCAATATGGAAATAATTCTTTGTATTTTATAGCTTTATCAATTCTTTCATCTAAGAATCTCAAAAAGGAAATGAAGTAAGTGCAATGATTGAATTTTTTGAATATTAATGACCTCAAGAAAAATGGAAGCAATTAAAAAGAAATAGAAGCCTACTATAATGAAAGCCACTTTTTAATGTTATACATAAGGTTTGCTGGATACTTATTGAAAAGTGATAGCTGATAGCTATTGTTTTGTTTCTGAGTTTGTTTCTAAGGAGTGTAATTATGCTACACGACCAGAGTGTGGATGTCTCAGAGGGAACACGTGTTTTATTCTAGCAGGAAGCCGTCCCTTTTATACCTACCAGGACACTTGTACTCATGAAGTGTTTCCATATTAAAGCATACAGCAACTGCATTCAGGATTGTTTACAACTCAAGGCCTCAAAGAGAAGAAAAAAAAAACCACCTTATTTTTAAATCTTAAAATGTTGCACTGTTCTTTATAGTCAAGGCCACTATTAAGTAGTAAGACAGTGGCCTGCAAGATGTGATTTACAGGCCTCTAAAAGTCCCATCTGCTTCAAAATGATAGTCATATATTTAAAACAGTATATTAGGTGGTCATCTTTATCTAACCCCCTTTTGTCAAGCAGGGCCTCCACTGCCTTAGATAGAGCATCTTTGTGCAAATGCAAAAGAAGCAGCAGCACTTCCTCTGGTCTGGCTCAGCCTCAAAATGGGTGAAGGGTTTGAAGAGCATAGAAAGTGCTAGATTTTACCTCTCTATTCTACTCCTGGCTAAATGCTTTTGTACAGTGCAAGTGCACAGCAGTATTCACAGCACCCCTGTTGTCCTACAGTTAAGAAGTCATTGTCAAAAAAGTCATCTTAAAATGCAAATTACATTACCTAGGAGGAGATAACACATATGTTTGATGTTATATTAAGGGCTTAAATAAAATCAATGGCCTTTTAAACTTTAATTACATTACTAAAATGTTATTTGCTAGAATATATTACTGTTCACACCTCTATTTCCCATAGAAGGGAAAGGCGTTGGCTAAATTCCCTGAGAAGGAAAAGCATGGAGGGAATATTGTAGAAGGCTCACTGCTTCCCACGGAAGACCTGAGGTGCATAACGGAATATGGGGGATAAACTGCACCTATGTAAATCAACCCTTCTGGGCTTTCTCTATGAATTTTTCAGGTCCACATATCTTTAGGATGTACATTTTTTTTTCTGTTGATTTCAGTAAGCTCCCTGTCCCTCTGGGGATGCCTCTTACTGACTAGAGCAACTTAATTAAAAAAAAAAGGTGAGAGAGGTATATATTAGAAAATATTTAGCTATAGATTTATGCCATAATTTATTTTCACTACAAGTTTGACTCCTGTCTTACGTCTTTGATTCAGAATTTGAGAGGTAAACAGAAATTACTATTACACATTCCCTAACCTTCAATACTATTTTTTGATAGTAACCACTAGGATTACTTCTCTCTAATCATAAACTTCTTTTTATTTTTCAATTGCTTTGGATTTTAGAAAACATTTAGATAATATAATATCACAGCATTATTATTTTGTAGTTCTTGCATTTTAGCGTCAATTTGTGAAAACTATTTATGGTTTGTTACTCTAAGACAAGTATAAAATTATTTGTACAACATCTTGTAAACAGCTGTTAATCAGAAGAATTATAATAAATAACTTTCAGTATAATTTAAATGTAAAGGAGGAAAGACTAGAGTATTAAACGGAAAATATATAAAAATTTAAAACAGCAGAGAAAAAGAGACAACCAGCAAAATCCTCCCTATTTTAAAACCTTGCCAAGAAATTCCTACTCAACTGCTTGTCAGTAAACAGCCCATGATGAAAAACCACCTTATTTGAAAGGAAGAGCTAATTATAACATAATTAAAATGGAATGTCCAGTAATATTAGAATCTCCAGATGCTATCCATTTGCAAAAGAAGAACTTAAGCAGTAACATAAAGTTGGAAAATCTTTATCACAGAAAGGCATGGTGTAGATTTATGCCCTGTCAAAACACAACAAGGAAAACCAAAATGAGCTTTGAAAAAGAAGGTCTGTCCAGACCATACCTGGCTTTAATGGTGAGAAAGAAACTCACTAGATGAATTAACAAGTCCTGCATGTTTATTAATAACATAATTTTAAATCTAATAATCTAAATATTTCCATAAATTATCAAAGGGAAAGTAAATACAGTCTCTGTAGACAAGTGAAAGAGAATGTGCTTATGCTACATTTCAGATGAATCAAGGAACATAGGAAGATCAACCTAAAATCAAGCTTGAAGAAAAATGAACTATGTACATAAACACTTAGCTATTTTCACTGGGTAAGGCTTTGTGATTCTCCTGGAGTTCTAGACAAGTAATATTTGATCTGAATTCAAAGTGAGAATCCCTAATCCGGTGTCACCCGTCATTGGTACAATAAATTCTTCAAGTGACCCCTCCAAAGAACTCACAAAAACTATGTTAATTTCCACCACATTGTTAAAAATAGTTATATACGTATATATAATTGTCATTTGTATAACTATATTTTATAATTATATAGCTATTTCACATATATTAAAATTACACATACTTTTTTTATAATGGAGGGATAAAGTTCACTGTTACTAAACATTGGTTAGGGAAAACAATGTTTCACATTGAGTAGTCATGAGAATTGGGGAGCAAAGAACAATCTGAGTTCATGAAAGTTAAAAATGATTTTTTCAAAATGAAAAAAAGAATATTTTGAATATGAAAATAAAGCTGGACATTTTGTGTTAAAAATGTTAAGTGATTACAACTCAGACAATTCAAGGAAATATTATTTAGAATACAAAATTCAGGGGTGCCTGGGTGGCTCAGTGGGTTAAAGCCTCTGCCTTCGGCTCAGGTCATGATACCAGGGTCCTGGGATCGAGCCCCGCATCGTGCTCTCTGCTCAGAGGGGAGCCTGCTTCCCTTCCTCTCTCTCTGCCTGCCTCTCTGCCCACTTGTGATCTATCTGTCAAATAAATAAAATCTTTAAAAAAATAAATGAATAAAATTAGAATACAAAATTCAGGATAAAAAATGTAAAAGGTGAACTGAAACATCTGTGTGCCGTTACAGAAGAGAATTTTGGAGACTTGTCTTAATTCAAAGCCTTAGTTTCTTCATCCACAAATTATACGTATATTACGGGATTGTAAGGATTAAATGATTTGAGGTGTCTAATTTAGAGTAAGTTCCCAATAAATGAAGGGGAATTGCCAAACTAAAAGCAACCATGTAAACCAAATTCCCTTCCCAAGTGCTAGAAAGAAATATTTTCAGAGTGAAACATATACAATAAATTATAAATGACTTTTAATGATATTTACCAAATGGTACTTTAGGATCCTCTCAATGATAAATCTAAACAGAAGTTTATAATCTGTGAGTCTCATCTCTAGCAATAAGCATTTAAGAGTAAGTGATATTTGGATATATCCAGGAGAGTAAATTCATCTTCTGATACTTTCCCACTTATTAAAATTTAATTCAGCATTTTACAACTTCTTCATTAGATGGTTCAATGAGATATGACATTGATTTAAAATAAAATAGTCATAATAAGCATGCATTTATTATAAAATCACCTTATCATCATATGTTATAATAGTCCTATGTATTACATATTCAAATATTATATTTAAAACATGTTTTATTATGAATTCACCCTTTTGAAGGATAGCACTGGCATAAAGTGCATCCTAATTTAAACTACAACTAGATATAAAAGTTAAATATTTGTAAATGGAGTTCTAAATCTTCAGGCTCAGTAAAACTATTCATTTGATAACCATATTCTTCTGACCTTTTTAAAAATGTAGTCAGCACTGTTGCAGAGAAAATTGTAGCTAAGAGATGATGCACTGTAAAAACACGGAACATTCAAAAGAAGTGAATATATCTAGAAAAAATTATGCTTGAAACATTTTCATTTATTTCAAGGATTTTAAATGAAAGCATAAAAACATATTCCCCCTAAGGCTTTAAACAGCATAGCCTGGATCGTTTCAATTCCCAAAAGGTCTATTTCTTGGCTTTTACATGTAAGCAGAACAACCTTCTGCAATTGACTTCAAATATGTTTCTGTATGCCTCATAGGAACAGAGATGAGAAAAAAATGTTATGTCCCATGAATACTGGAGACCAGCATTTGTGTATTTAAAGTGATTTTTAAAGACAATGTCTACAAAGTACAGTATGAATTGATAATTTGGCAAATGTCTAGTCAATGTAATCAAAAACAAAGCCAAAATTCAGGATGAAATGCTAGCTTAGAAACTTGTGTATGATAATTGCCAGGCTGCTTCTTGACCTTGTGATGCGTAGATTGGATCACAATCTTGAAGCTTTTAAAAATTTACTTCTCATGGGCTCTGCTCTCAGGAAGATGGAGGAGATTTACTTTTCTCTGTTCTTCCAACTAAGTAATCCTAAAAACTTCAGCACTGTGTATAAAGCAAACATAGACTTTCGAATGGGGGAGAGAAAAAGGCAGACTGGATGGAAGTTTGAGATACATGTTATGACATGGGGGTATGTCCCTCAGTTTTCTTTTTGCTTAATACATCTCAGAATTGGAGCCAAAGACGTCAGCCCCCAGGAAACAACGGCAGTCACAGACAGTAAGTTCCTCAGCAAAGACCTTTTTCTAGCCAAAGAAATAAGAAGTAAGCAGCCTAAAAGGACAGAAAAACTTTGAGACAATAATTGCTTTCTTATTGCCAAACACCACAAGCATTTTTTTTTTAATTTTTTTAAACCATGGCATCACTTCAGCCTATGTTGTCAGAGCTGTGTGGGAAGCCCAGACTTCAGCTCCTGCCAGTTAAAACACAGCACCTATGAAAGCTAATTTTATCAACTTGACTGGCCATGGGTGCCCAGACATTTGGTCAAGTATTATTCTGGGTGTATCTGGTCTGTGAGGTTGTTTCTGGATGATCTTCCTATTTGAATTGGTGGACTGTGTAAAGCACGATGCTCTCCCCAATGTGAATGGCCTCATTCATCCAGCTGAAAGCCTGAACAGAACAAAAAGCCCGACCTTCCTGTGAGTAAGAGGGACCGTCTCCTGCCTGACTGATTTTGAGCTGCAACATCAGTTTCTTCCTGCCTTCAGACTGACACGAAAACATGGACTTCTCCTGGGTCACAAGTCTGGTTATCTTTGAACAGTAAATACACCATCAACTCTCTTGGTTCTCAGGTCCTCAGACTCAGATTGGAACTATATCATTGGCTCTTTTGGGTCTCCAGCTTGTTGACTCTAAAACTTGAAGCTTCTTAACCTCTATTACTATATGAGCCAATGTCTTATAATAAATCTCTTCACACACACACACACACACACACACACACACACACACTTGATATATATGAGATATACTGAGAAAATATGGATATATATATATATATATATATATACATATTTGTATATATACTCTATTGGTTATGTTTCTCTGGAGAATCCTGACTAATATATCACCCCAAACCCTCCTGTCCACAGTAGAGTGGTGGCAGAAAAAACAATTAGGGAGTCAGGACTTTTATTCCCACAAGGCCTAAGGTATCAGTGGATCTGACAAGAGGAGTCTAGATTTACACCACCACCAGGCAATAACAAGTTGTACCTCCTACTCCCCTCCGAGGCAGTGTAAGAGAAGATCTTGTACAAAGTCAGAGCTTTCACTATCACCACCCAGAAATGAGGCCACTTTCTAACTGTAGTGTCAGTGGTAACCTTGTGGGGATCAGTAATGAGACACTCTTACTTTCCCAGCCAGAGATATTATTGGAGATCTACTGAGAGCCAGAAATCCTACACATACCAAGTAGTAATGAGGAGCCTTATCCTCAGATATCAGTGGATCCTGACTGAGGAACCAAAAAAGGGGTGGTAGGGGCACTTTGTGTCAAAGCGTCAATAAAAAAATAACTTGTCTTATCAAGAATCAAAAAGATATGACTAAATTTTAAAAAAAGACATGGAATTGATGTCAACACCAAGATGAAAGAGATTTTAGAATTATCTGACAAAGATTTTAAAGCAGCTGCCTTAAATATTCTTCAAAGAGAAATTTGAAACATGCTTAAAACAAAAGAAAATATTGAACATCAGAAAATAAATAAAAAGTTGAGCAAAGAAAGACAATATATAAAGAAGAACCCAGTGAAAATGTTAAAGTTGAAAAAGGAGAGATAAAAAAACACATGAGCTTCATGTGAACAATGAAGAAAATAAAAGAAAGAATCAGTAAAATTGAATAAAGAATGATAATGATTGCCCAGTTAATGAACAGAAAGAAAAGAGACTAAAAAAAATAAATGACCAGAGACTCTGGAACCTAGGGAACTATGAAAAAAAATTTAAAAATTCATGTCATTAAAGTCCCGAAGGGGAAGAAAAAAGGTAAGGTTGAAAAGGCACTTTAAAAATTAATGACTGAAATGTTCACAAATTTGGCAAATAATATTAATGTACAGATACAAGAAGCAAAGTTTACACCAAATTCAGTAGCTGGAAGAAATCCACATCAACACACGGTCGTAGTCAAAGTCAAAATTTCTTAAAACTAAGAAAGGAAAAAAATCTTAAAAGTAGCAAGAGAAAATAATCATATTATTTAGGAATGACATTTCAAATAATACTGATTTCTCATTGGAAACCATGAAAGCTAAAGAAAGTGACACATTATGTGTCATGTACAGAGGGGAAATACTACCAACCCAATATCCAATGTCCAGCATAAATACCCTTTGGGAATGAAAAGGAAGTCAAAACATTCCCAGATGAATGAAAACTAAGAAAATTTGTTGCTAACAGATACACCCTAATAGAATGGCTAAAGGAAGTTATCTAAACAGAAAGGAAACAATCAAAGAAAGAATCTTGGAATATCAGGAAAAAAGGAGAAAAGAGTAAGCAAAAGTATGGATAAATAAAATAGACTTTCCTTTTATCAAGTCTCCTAAATTATGTTTGAAGCAAGAAATGATGGCACTGTCCAATTTGGTTTTAAATATATGTAGAGAATATATTAAATTAACATTATCATAAACAAAAAAATAAGGAATATAATTTTCTACACCTGACTTGAAGTTGAAAAGTAATGATCCTAGTGACAGAGTTATAAATTATAACAATAAAAATTGTATTTGTACAAAGAAAATCTAGAGCAACCATTAAGCAAGTTATATAAAGAGATACACTTAAAAATAGTAGAAGTAAATCAAAATGGAATTCTAAAATCAAAATATTCACAGTACCCTACAGAAAGTCAGGGAAAACTAAACAGGAGGTGAAAGATCTGTATAGTAGAAATAATAAGATATTGATGAATGAAATTGATGAAAACAAAAATAAATGGAAAAATTTCCTGTTTTCATGGATCAGATGAAGGTATATTGTTAAAATGTTCATACTACTGAAAACCTCTTCTAGATTCAGTGAACTCTCTACCACAATTCTAATGGCATTTTTTAAAGAAATATTAAGATTAATCCTAAAATTTATATGGAACCACAGAAGACCCTAAATAGCCAAAGCTATTGCAAGAAAAACAAAGCTAGAGGCATTACGCTTCTTGACTTCAAACTCTATTAGAAAGATATAATAATAAATAAAAATGTGATACTGACATGAAAACAGATGAGTAGATCAATGGAACAGAATCAAGAGCCCAGAAGTAAACCCTAGTGTACACAGTAAACTAATATTTGACAAGGGAACCAGAACACTCAAAGGGAAAAAGATAGTGTCTTCAATAAATGATGCTGGGAAACTAGAATAACATACAAAAGAATGAAATTTGACCTCCATTTTACACCACTCACAAAAATAAACTCAAGATTAATTAAAAGTTAAACATAAGACCTGAAACCTTAAGACCCCTAGAAGAAAACAGGGAGAAAGCTCCTAACATTGGTCTTGGCGATGATTTTTTTGGATTTGATGCCAAAAGCACAAGTAACAAAAGCAAAAATAAATATATGGAACTATATCTAACTGAAAAGCTTATGCACTGCAAAATAATCAACAAAATGAAAAGATGACCTCTGAAATGGGAAAAAAAATTGCAAACCCTCTACTGATAAGAGATTGTATCCAAAATGTATTAGAAAAAAATACATAAGGAGCTTCATACAACTCAATACAAAAAAGAAAAATCTGATTTAAAAACAGACAGAGAACCTGAATAGACATTTTTGCAAATAGGACATATTATAGGTACATGAGAAAGTGTTCAACATCACTAATCATCAGGGAAATGTAAATCAAAAATCACAATGAGATACCACTTCAGACCTATTAGAAATGGCTATTATCAAAAGATAGGAAATAACCAGTATTGATGAGAATGGGGAGAAAAGAGAACATTTTGCACACTATTGTTGGGAATGGAGTTTCCCCAAAAAACTAAAAATAGAACTACCATATGATCTACCAATCCCACTTCTGGGTATATATCTAAAGGAAATGGAATAATTCTCATGAAGAGGTATTTGTAACCTATGTTCATTGAAGTATTATTCACAATGCAGGATATTAAAAAAACCCGTGTCTGTCTGCAGAGGAATGGTAAAAAGATGTGGTATGGTGTGTGTGTGTGTGTGTGTGAGTGTGTGTGTGTGTGTGTGTGTGAATATATATGATGGAATATTATTCAGCCTGAGAAATAAAGAAATCCTGCCATTAGCAGCAATATGGATGGACCTTGAGGGCATTATACTAAGTGAAATAAGTCAGTCAGAGAAAGACAAATATTGTATAGTGTCACTTACAGGTGAAATCTGAAAAGACCAAACAGGATAGAATCGTCATTACTAGGGGCTGAGAATTGGAGGAAGTGTTGGTCAAAGGATACAAATTTCCAGTAATAAGATGAATAAGTTCTGGGGGGTCTAATGTATAGCATAGTGACTATAGTTAACAATAATGTATTATATACCTGAAAGTTACTAGAAAGAGATTAGATGGTATATGTTTTCACCACACCACACCACACACACACACACACACATGCACACACACACACACAGAATAATTACATTGAGGTGATGGAGTTGTTAACTAACCCTACTGTGGAAATTATTTCCCCATATATACATGTATCAAATTATCATGTTGTATTCCTTAAACTTATATAATGTTTTACAACAATTATACCTCAATATTGCTGGGAAAAATAACAAATGAAAGGGTCTTTTTTTCATTATGTTGAGAAAAAACAAAATGTATATTTTTCTATCAGAATAGTTTTTTTTTCTGTTGTTGTTTTTTGTTTTTTTTATTTTTTTAATAATATTTTTTTTATTTTTTATCAACATATAAAGTATTTTTATACCCAGGGGTACATGTCTGTGAATCGCCAGGTTTACACACTTCACAGCACTAACCATAACACATACCCTCCCCAATGTCCATAACCCCACCCCCCTTTCCCGACCACCCTCCCCCCAGCAACCCTCAGTTTGTTTTGTGAGATTAAGAGTCACTTATGGTTTGTCTCCCTCCCAATCCCATCTTGTTTCTTTTCTTCTTTTCCTACCCCCCTAACCCCCCATGTTGCATCTCCACTTCCTCATATCAGGGATATCATATGATATCTGATTGGCTTATTTCACTAAGCATGATACCCTCTAGTTCCATCCACGTCATTGAAAATGGCAAGATTTCATTTCTTTTGATGGCTGCATAGTATTCCATCGTGTATATATACCACATCTTCTTTATCCATTCATCTGTTGATGGACATCTAGGTTCTTTCCATAGTTTGGCTATTGTAGACATTGCTGCTATAAACATTCGGGTGCACGTGCCCCTTCGGATCACTACGTTTGTATCTTTAGGGTAAATACCC
>PISX010008039.1:0-11534 GCA_004024625.1 Mellivora capensis | reverse complement strand
CGATTGCACCAGCTTGCATTCCCACGAACAGTGTAGGAGGGTTCCCCTTTCTCCACATCCTCGCCAGCATCTGTCATTTCCTGACTTGTTAATTTTAGCCATTCTGACTGGTGTGAGGTGATATCTCATTGTGGTTTTAATTTGTATTTTCCTGATGCCGAGTGATGTGGAGCACTTTTTCATGTGTCTGTTGGCCATCTGGATGTCTTCTTGGCAGAAATGTCTGTTCATGTCCTCTGCCCATTTCTTGATTGGATTATTTATTCTTTGGGTGTTGAGTTTGATAAGTTCTTTATAGATTTTGGACATTAGCCCTTTATCTCTATCAGAATAGTTTTAATAAAGAGGCAGATTTTAGAAACCTGAAGGTTATGATCCCATGCTGATAATTTTCTTACAATGATAGCATAATTTTGAAGGATGGCAATACATATTCCAATACAGTTTTTCAAAAATTGGTATATTCTAACCAGTAAGCTCATTATGATAACATAATAATTGTAATTGGTAGGAAATTGTGATTAACACCATGCTTTTTAAAAACTTTTTCAGAGTGTGTCTAAATTGTACCAATTTGTTTTGAAAGAAGAATTTAATGTGTGAGATCTGTGGAAAGATGATGGTGATTCTTGCCTAAGGAAATTAAATTGTGATCAAGTAATTTACTACATATCATAGAATCCCAAGTCCTTATAATCTAAATTTAAAATACATACTGCACAAAACAATAAAGATAAATAGTATTTGTATGTTAAAGGCAATTTGACTACAGTATAATTCAATTTGTATAAATTCTATGTCCTCTGTAAATCAGATTATTGACAAGAGAAATTTCTTTCACATATATATGTGTGTATACATATACACACATATATATACACATACACACATATAATATACACATATACACAAATATATGTATTTCAAATATATGTATTTGAAAATAAAAGACGAAATTATTCATGTTTTCAGTGGATATCTGCAGCTAATATCTATTACTATAATTAACTAAGGCATTCATAAAGAAATAAAGTGAGCTAAAAGTAAATACATAGCCCAGAACTGTTTAATCTTATTATGAAGAACAAAGAAACAACGTTTCCAATATAATATAACTACTCAGAGTAGATGACACTTAACACACATGGGTATTATGTTGGACAAGCCTTTGCCCTTCTCTTTCTGTATTATGTGAAGCTCAAAGAAAGGACACTTCCTAAGCTTTAGAAGTAACACACACTGAAAATAGGACAAGAATTCACAAAATAGAAACCACTGACCAAAGAGACATTTTGTTCGTTTCATGTCCCTATTTTATTCCCACATTTATTTCCATTTATTTTAAAGCATCTCTCCTTGTTGTTTTGTCCTTTTACTTGGCTAACTGAATCATCAAGGAGGATTAATGTGACTTTCAACCGCCACGGACTTCTTTTTCCTTTTTCTCAGCACTCTTCTTACCCACCCAGGCCAAAGTTCCTTTGAAGTCGATGGGACGTCCGCATCAGAGGTGATTAGTAGGATTCAGAGCAAACCAGAATAGCTCCCTGACAAAGCATTGTACCTTTCCACAAATATCTCCAGCCTGGAGTGTCACAACTCTTTTCTAAAAATCCAAGTTACTTACCTATTCAATCCAGCTCACTTTTAGTCCCTGGGCCTTAGATCTGAGTCAGGCTGTTTGTTTGACTGCTTGAGACAAATATCTCTTTGGGTTGCATATTGAACCATGAACTTTCCCTCTCAGGACTTCTCCCATAGTGTGCAACTCTCTCTGTGTGCCGTCCTTCATAGAATGCTGCAAAGGACCTGAAAAATTATAACAGAGTGAAATGGGAAAGGTAGCTGCTGACAGGACAGAAATGAGGAGACGGATACATTTTGAGACAGCTTGATGCTCCCTGACAGCTGACTGAAAGCCAGTCAGGCAAAGCACCGCTGCCAACCCCAGAGAAAAGTCTGGCAGAGGGGTGAAGCACACGGTCATAATTATGGGACATAGAGAAACACTTGCAACAGGAAGAGGACCAGCTACGTTGCAAATCTGTCTCTGCTCCTAGCCCCTACATAACTTTGGGCAAGACAAAGCACCTCTTGGAAAATATTTCTTAATGAAAGGAGTCTGAAGAAGAAATTTGGTTCCTTCCAGAATCTCATCATGAGAAATGTCACAGAATTTACTCATCCAAATGTTTTCATCATTAGCACCGATGCTGGAGACTGGTTGGGATTTAAGGTACAAGAAGCAAAGTAATCCACAAAGGCATTACATATAAAGAGAAAAACAGGATATAAGACAGAAATAAATCAAATGTCATGTCTTCAGAAAAGTCACTAACATGAAAATAAAAACTGGAAAGTCAAGCAGCTGTAAATAGCATAATGTCATGCACAAAAAGATCCTGATTTTGGATGGAAATGTCTTCTTGTACCTCACATATCATTCTGTCATATGTAGCTACTTGTTATTTTGATCTCAATAAAGATAGTAAAAAAAAAAAAAACTGGATGCCAACCTTTTCATAATGTTTTGATATCTTTGCAGGTAAAACAGATACATGATTCTAAGTACTTTTCTTATCATTCTTTATGACTATTTAAATTTCTAATTGCTTATGAGTGTGACACCTGTGATCCCTGAATTCTTCAATATCCAATTTACCTTTGCGTGGCCTACAAGGCATATATAACATACTAAAATCACAGAGCTGCAAATGTTAGAAAACCCATAAAATATATATATATATTTTTTCTTTTTGCTAGTATATGAAACCTCAGCAGGCACATGAATTTCATAGAAAAAAAGCCAGCACTTAAGTAATCGAAGGAAGCCCAGCATCCAACAAAGGCTAAGGGATAAGAACAAATGAAGTCTATTTTGATTATGAGCAAACTAACTTATTCAGTGCAAGACAAATTCCAGGGATATTTTATTTCATGAACAACATTAATCCAAACAAAATCCATAAATATGAGACAAGTTTGTAGGAAATAAAAAAATGTAAAAAATAGTATTTAATTTGGGGGAAAAATAGATAAGGGAGAAGAAAAATCCATCTGGCCTAAAATATGGTAAAACTTTCCATAACCAAATTAACACACCACTTTTAAGAAATTCCAGTTATTTGATAATGAGCGTGACGTGAAGAATAGTTCTCAGCAAATAAGATATTACTTTCTGTTGCAAATTTTTTCTTCAGAAAAATAATTGGTTTCTTAGTCAATGCCTTTCCAAACAGTAATTAATGAGAGCCACTGACAGTGGAGATCGGAGAAAACAATATTCACGGGTTAACTGTGAGAGAAATTAGTTCACTATCTCAGCTTATGGAATAAATTGTTAGTTACCTGAAAAAAGGATGAATAGAAGAGAAAGCATATGTATTTCTCAGTATGACATCATCCTTATTTTGGCCTATCTAAACAGGAAGTAGAGCCAGGACATAAGCATATTCCATTTATACATTAATAGAATGACTTATATAATGAAGGAAAAATTAATGCACTGTAAATATAGTTGGCTGATTCTAAGTAATTGTTAGTTGCAAAGGGAAATCAGAATTACCTTCAAAATTTATTTCTAAAATTATGTTACATATTTGATCCACTTTATATATTGAGAAATATGTTTGCAGATTCTGAAAAGTCTATTCTAATTTAAGGGATCCATCTGTTTCATTGAATTATCAATAGAAACTCTATTAATAAGACTGTAAGATAAATTTGAAGTTTTGAGGAGAAAAATATTTCAACATATATCATGTCTATTATTTTTGAAAATATGAAGACTTAAAACTATAAAAGGGGAATGTAAAATATGCTTGAAATGTATTGATTTATTAAGTCCTTACCTGCTGAGAATCAAAGATAAGTAGAAAGAACCTAAATAAATAACAAATGGCTAATTTTAAATGAGTGTTTTGCTCCCAAGTCAATCAACACACCTCAGTGATAAGAATATTTACAATTCAAAAAAAATTAAAAAAAAAAGAATATTTACAATTCAGTCAGAAACATGGTAGAAAGATATAAATAAGCTATTGTCATCTTTTGGCTGCAGTAAAATTACATGATTTATTTTAAATTAACTGATTATGTAGTGCCAATTTCCTAGGTATCTTTTCAAGTGTGTCCTCAAATTTTATCCTCATTGTACAAGTGAGGAAACTAAAACACAAATAAGTTAACTAAAAAGAGAGATACTACTTATTATACTAATTATAAATTAGCAGATCTGCCAGATGTATCACATTTTATCATTATTTTGAGGGTTCACATAATCTTTTTCAATAGGAAGTCAATTTCATAGTTAAGGAATTTGGATAGAAACAAGAAATTTACCAATACTAATAGTTTAAACAAGAACTTCTTAGCTTAAAATTGAGAACAAAAGAAGTTTTTCATTAAAAAAAATTGTGGCAAAAAAATAAATGACAAATTTTTTTTTCCTTATGAAGACAGAAGAAATTGAAGAAAGAGAGAGAGTGGAGCAGAAAGGTAGGAAGGAAAGATGGGAGAAATGGAGAAGAGAAATAAGAAGGAAGGAAGGAAAGGGTCATTATTCTGTTGGATTTTTTTCAATAGGTTTTATTTTAAATATCAAATAAGTATTTAAGGCTGATTACCTTGTGCATCAGTAAACTGATTTCTTGGATACTTTTTTATTTTTTTAAGATTATTTATTTATTTATTTGTCAGAGAGAGAGAGAAGGAGAGAGCATAAGCAAGTGGAGTGGCAGGCAAGGCAGCCAGAGGGAAAAGAAGACTCCTTGCAGAGGAGGCAGTCCAGTGTGGGACTCAGTCCCTGGACCCTGGGATCCTAACCTGAGCCGAAGCAGACACCCAAATGACTAAGCCACCCAGGCATCCCTCTGGATACATTTTATAAATGAAAAAAAATTATAAGTAGCTAAGATATTAGCAAAATCCAACATGAAATGTTAATTCTCTATTTTGGAAAAAAAAAAGAACTATAAAACATGTGATAACTGTAGGGGAGTTCCATAAAAATAAGGTACACTAACGTTAGAAAATGTTTCCAACGATGGGCACCCATCTCTGAAGCAGAACATCTTTGTTAGAGGAAATGTAATGATCTTCAAGAAAGATTATAATTGCACCATAAGCAAATGTAAGTGCAAATATCCACCATTTAGGGGTTGTCCAACATTGAGGGATGACTTTCCTACTTCCTACAATGACATTGATGGGCTAGCAGCTACTCTGTTTATGTGACAGATCCTTGAATTACTTGGTCACCCATCAGTGGACCAAGGTGGGGACAGAATCATCTATAGGATAGCAGTTTCATGACTCAGCCTAGGGTAATCAATAATGAAAGGTGCTGACGACCCAAATTTCAACCCCCAATGTTTTCCTTTTGCTAAAGCAAAACCCTGGGAGATCCTGAATAAGTTTTCTCCCATGATAAAGTAACAGTGGTTTCCTCAATAATATAGAGCACAATAATATAATCCAAAGAAATTTTCCTTCCACAAAAACAAAGGAATATTCTTCCAGTGTCCTGTGGAGAGTGTTTCTTCTAAACTTGGTCCTGGCATACACCTGGATTGCCTCTCTAAAAAAGGATAATCCTCCTCATAGAGCTTTGAAGAAGTACCTCTTAGCACAGAAAGATTTTTTTTTAATTGAAATCCTGTCTCTATGCCCACCCTCTTTCATTTTATTTACGTAACTAGCTGTACATGTAAAACTGGACAATGAATTATTTCACTTTTTAATATAGATGAATAAAAAACAAATGTCTTCATGGGACTGGTAGCTAAAGAGTTGGATATAAAAGATTTTGTGGTATCTAGTGTTTGATGAGAGAAGGAGAAGCACTCTCAATGGTATAGGAACTGAAATGTGTTTCAACAATCAGACCTTGTGCATTTGTGGAAACGGTTCCAGCGGTCTAGTGGCTATGGCCTCTGCTTCTGGTTTGAGGTCTGAAGTCAGTATAGAGGTTGGAAAGGAAAGGTAAATGTATACTTGGGGAGAGAGCAAGTCTCCCACCTCCTCCAAACTTTAGGATAAGAAGGATTGCCTGTAGGAGGGCCTGGCCCTCTTCACTATGGAACTGTGCACCCACTGGCTCAGGATTTGGGAAGTCGAAAGAGGAGATCCAAAGGGAAGAGAATGAGCTGCAGGTCTGACTGCTGGCCCCAAACAACTAGTTAACCCAACAGATGAGTAATGTATGGAAGCAGCAGTAGCCCCTGGCCCTATGCAAACTTCAAAGCATAAAAATACATACCATGAAGGAAATCTGTGAAACAGAGCTCCAATATAGCTAAATTGACACAGTAAAAAGCCACCATAGGTTTCACTGTAGAAAGCAAATGAAAACACAGTCATAAATCTTTTTATAGATCTTAACTGCGAAGATAGATAAGAGGTTTCCTAAGACTGTCCAAAGGCTGTCTCAGGTTGTAAAGAAGTCTCTGCAGGCTTTAGTCATAATAAGAGGGCCTGAATAATCTTCCCCATCCAGAAGAGGACATCTGATGCCCACAATGGAAAATAAGCCAGAAGAAACAAAAAAGCTTTGTAAAAATTGTATATACTCAAACGGTCTCTTTACACTTGCACAGATAGATGGTAGTTGGAACAACAAGTAGTAGTTGGAAGATGTTGATAGACACAAATATGTGTATGTGTGTGTGTGTAAGTGTATGTGTGTGTGTATATATATGTGTATACATATAATTTTGAATAATCTATTTTTAAATAGTTGAAGATATATAAGTACCATCATCCATGATAGTTCAGAGCCTCTGAGCTCAAACTTACATTTGATCAGCAAATATCTTTAATGATCTTCATATTAAATAACTTGTAGTCCTTTCCCACATTTAATTATGCAAGAAATAAATGAAAGCTTTACATTTTGGCGAGACAACTCCATTTGAATTTCAGGAATACACTTATTTTTTTTTTATTCAGGGAGAACAGTTATAAATATTTTAATATTTATCTCATGCCATTATAAGTACATATGTTTTCATATATGAACTATGCAGTTCAGAGAACAAAGTGCTTGCTATCCTGTGAAATGTCTCATTTTAATCCAATATATAGTGTATGTGAGTTGCCACAAGAATATTGATTTGAGCACAAATCTCTATAGGTTGAGGGCCTTATCAAGTGCTTACTTGAATAACTTGCAATAGACTGGCTTTTATTATAATCAAGTATGGACATGTATAAATAATTTTGAAATCTATCTCTCTATCTTCTGTCTCCTTCATTTATCTGTAACAGCCAAGCTTTATTCAAAACTGATCCTTGGGGGACAGCTGGGTGGCTCAGTTGGTTGAGCATCTGACTCTTGACATCGGCTCAGGTCATGACCTAGGGTCATAACTGAAATGGAGCCTGCTTAAAATTCTGTCTCCCTCTGCCCTTCCCCCTGCTTTTTTGCGCACATGCCTCTCTCTCTCTCTCTTTCTCGTTTTCTAAAATAAATAAATAAATATTTAAAAAACAAAACAAAACAACCCAGATCCTTAGGATTTTAGCACTAAGGTCCTCCAAGAGATTCAGTCAGGGTATAATATGTTATACTCTAGCATCTCACTCCTAGAGTATCCACTTAGTGATTATAGAAGTGCCTTAGAGCCTGATGGGGATGCTATTGAAAAGAAAAGGAGGAGCATTGAATACTAAGATATGGGAAGAAATTAGGTAAGGAAAGAAAACAAATGAAAAGAAAAATAAGAAAAGGAGAGGGGGCACCCAGGTGGCTAAGTCAGTTAAGTTTCTAACCCATGATTTCAGTCCATGTCATGACCTCAGGGTCCTGGGATTCAGCCTCACGTCAGGCTCTGCACTCAACAAGGAATCTGCTTAAGATTTCTTTCTCACTGCCCTTCCCCACACTCTCTCTCTCTCTCAAATAAATAAATATATATTTAAATAGGAGAGAAAAATTAGCTTTAATTTGTTGATTAGTCATCAAGGAATAATGTTAAATTTTTGTCAGTGTCTCTTTCTTTCACACACATACATAACACACTCACCTCACATGTGCAAACCAAAAAAAATTAAAAAAAAAAAAGTCTTACTGTGCACTGTATATAAACTGCACAGTCTATAAACACAACAAAGGTTAAAACACAGAGAATACATAGGATAATTACGGGAGCTTCTATCCCCTTTAACCCCCATCCCACTAGAATCTTTGTTCCCACTCTATGTTTAACAAATAATTATCCATTGTCATACCCAGACTTTCCTGTCTGCACTTTGAAGTTTTCCCTAACCCTACTGAATTGGTCATCCCTATTTTGTGTGGTCTAATTATTTGTGACAATCTAAATGATCTTTGTAATAATTAGTGCTAGTAACTATAATGGGTATTTTATCAATGAAAGATATAATAGTTACAATATTATGTTATATATTATATAATATGTAGATACCATAATGGACACAAGTTGAGTTTGAGACTGTCTATAAGAATGTATTCAAAAGGGGTGCCTACGTGGCTCAGTGGGTTAAAGCCTCTGACTTCTGTTCAGGTCATGATCTCAGGGTCCTGGGATGGAGCCCCTCATTGGACTCTCTGCTTAGCCGGGAGCCTGCTTCCCTTCCTCTCTCTCTGCCTGTCTCTCTGCCTACTTGTGATATCAGTCTGTCAAATAAATAAATAAAATCTTAAAAAAAAAAAAAAGAATGTATTTGAAGGCAATTGTAGCTTGAGCTACAATTATGAGCCTCAGGCTCAGAAGAGTAGTTTTGTTTAATTTTCATAGTAAATATTTATTTTTTCATTTTTTAAAAATATTTTATATTTTATTTGAGAGAGAGAGCAAGTGGTGGGGAGGGACAGAGGAAGAGGGAGAAGCAGACTCCCCACTGAGCAGGGAGCCCTACATGGGGTTCGACCCCAGGACCCTGGGATCATGACCTGATCCAAAGGCAGACACTTAACTAACCAAGCCACCCAGGCACCCCATAGCAAATCTTTAAAACAAATGTCTTTTCACCTTGTTTATAAAGTTGAAGCCTACAGAAATCACCTTTAATAAAAAGTCTTATAAACAAGGAGTCTGAGCCCAGGTGTTCACAATGTTAATACAACCATTTTTCACTGAATTGCAATCATCTGCATAACAACTGTATTCTCTATTTGTTTAGAACACCCAGCAGAGGGCCTGACTCATATAAATACCTTATACATATTTCTTATGCCTCCAAAGTTAATGCGTACCAATGTGGTTCTCTCAGTTGTCTTTGGTTGTTGCCTGTCCTGATTGCTCAGTTCAACTACCTTCCCAGTTTGAGAGAAATTTGAATTCACTACTAGCTGCACCATTTCTTCACATACTAAGTCCTCATTGATAAATGGAGATAAATGAGGGACAATTTAATGTATGCTTATTGCATAGTTAATTATTTTTTCAGAGACTTGATGACTTTAATAGACTGAAAGTTTTGTTATATCAAACATTTCCTATAGGTTAAATAAAATGTTCATATGTCTATTGTTGAAATAATTGCAGCCAACCCATTAAGTAGCATAAGTGAGGTTTTGCTTAACTGAAGCATTAAGAATCTTAGAAAAGGAGATACAGATATTAATTTTGGGTGGGGTCAGAAAGGAAAGCCTACTGGAGAACCTGGGTGTTCAGTCGGTTAAGCATCTGTTTTATGCTCAGGTCATGATCTGTTCATGTCCTGTTCAGTGGGGAGCCTGCTTCTCCCTCTCCCTTTGCCGCCCCCACACCTGACTCCTCTTCTAACTTGCTCTGCTCTCTCTCTCAAACAAATCTTTAAAAAAAGATAAAAGAAAAGAAAGGAAAGCCTACGGCTTATAGCATTTCTTGACTTGTTTAAGAAAAAGAAAAGGCAGGTAACTGAGTTTGGTCTTTATTGAGAAAGAATGAGTGGAGAAGAAAATAATACATAATAGATGCAACTGATTTGTATGACTATCAGGTTAAATTTAAAGTTTGGCAATACCTCAATCTACTGATGAGAATTCCGTTGTTCAGCTCCTTGCAAAAATCCTTGATCACAATAATAAACAGGTACATAATAACCCTACAGGGTTAGTCGAAGCCTCTGGTAAAGTGTTTAGAAACACACATTTAACAAATGTACCTGTTAATTTTTGTGATTATGCACATTTGAGAAACACAGATATACTGGACTTCTAAATAGAAAAATATAATTTAGATTCTTAGCTATCCTATTAATTATCCATTTGACTTTATATATAAATTTTCTTTAGTTAAACTTAGCAAAATTTTAATGAGTGTTTATTATGTTTAGAAAGGGTTTTACACGTGGTGCTTCAGTTGAGTATCTTATTTTATCAAGTAACAGTTTCAAAAAAGATGCTTCCAAATGTCTTTTGTAGTTTATAATTGTTGACACCATAAAACAGACCCATTTGTTTTTTTGTTTATCTGATGTGTTATTTTTAAGATATTTATGGGAACATAGTTTAATTAGAAAATGCTAACATGAAAGGGTTATATTAGCAGAAGTTTAAGCACATCGAGATTATCTCAATAGCTTTCTGACATACACAATTTCAGACACTATTAAACTAATGGAATTAGTTGAGTCTATTGCACCCAAAACTATGATTACAAGAGTCACTTATACACAGAGTGAGAATTTTTTTTTTTTTACATAATGGTATAAAAATATCAATGAGAATAAAATATATATATTTGACTTTGCCAAATCAGTTTTCTGACAATCTGGATTAACTATTTTTAGAAAACAATTAAACTAATTTATAAAGTTAATTTGTACTAATCTCCTTATAAAATACATAGCTAAAATTTAAATCTCAAAATATTTATATTGCCTCTAATATATAATCTTATTCATCTTAATATATTTTTAAAGCATGCTGAAACATATCCTCAATATAAATTAGTTATTAAAATATATTTACAGTAAAAATATTCACTTATTCAACCAAGAAACAACTTGGGTACTAACATTATGGGAGGAATTTCAAATGATATATGAAAAGGTATATTTCATCTTAGAGATTAACTATAATGTGGCTATATTCCATTTTCATCTTGCTGAAAGGGAAGACATTTTATTAGTCATAAAGATGTAATGATTAACATAATCAAATTTGTGGCATTACTGCACTGGAAGGCACTGAAATGACAGTAGTTTGGAGGAGTGGTAAACTGAATAAATTAAGAACTATTAAATGTTATGCAACAAGGATGAAACAATCCTATATAATATAGGATGAAAACATCAAGATAATTATTTATTATTCAAGAAAGTAAATATTTTCGACTGTTGGCCAACAGAAACAGTCCTGCATATTTACGTGTTTGTGTATACGAACAATATAGTGATTTTATTTTTATACGCTAACATTATGCTTATTTTTTAAATTTTCCAAGTATGATATGTTAGTTAAGAACTGCTCAGCAACAGGGGTGCCTGGGTGGTGCAGTTGCTTAAACATCTTACTTTTAGTTTCAGGTCAGGTAATGAGATCAAGCCGAGTTAGGTTCCACCCTGAGCCCAGAGTCCGCTTTCTC